>BQNB010042116.1:1993-46333 GCA_026074375.1 Tanacetum coccineum | reverse complement strand
GGGCCCAATACAAGCCCACACACCTTATTGGGCCCAAACCCAAACCCAGTGGGCCCAATACAAATCCCAAGCCCAACAACAAAACCCAAGCCCAACAAAAGCCCAAAATCCTTTTTTACAAAACTTTAGGGACTAAAGTTGTCATTTTTAAAAAAAAGTTTTTTAAAAGAAAAATGAAAAAATAAAGAAAAGGGCCAAAAATGCCAAGTTTGAAAGTTGTTTTAAAAAGAAAAAAAATAGAAAAATAAAACACAAGGACTGTTTTTGCAATTTTTCAAACTTCTTTTAGTTATAAACTAGAGGGACCATTTTTGTAATTGTCCAAAACTCTTTTTCTTTTAGTTATAAAAACGACAAGGGCCATTTGTGCCACTTTCCAAACTTGTTTTATAACTGTTTTCGGCTTAAAAGAAATGACAAGAGAGAAAGAGTTGGGGGGGCATTCTTGCCTCTTCCCCAATCTTCTCTTTTAAACCCTGCAACCCACCCCCGTACCCGCCAAAATCAAACCACCCCTTTCCCACGGTTTTCTTGCAATACCACTCTCCCAAGTACCCTTACAGCTCACCCCTCACCTTTCCCCACTTACCCTGCCACTATAACCCCCTCCCACTTGGAAAACACTCAACCCCGAACAACATCAATGGTGAGATGGTATGATAATGTGATCCAAGGGCTAGGATTGCTTAGGAAGTGTTGTACTCTCACAACAAACACAGCCCAAGTCCAAAGGAAGGCTGAAGACTTCTATAAAAGAGCCAAGAGCAAGCCGAACATAAACACACCATTTTTTTATGTTTTTAGTTTAAAATTAATTCCAAGTCTTTATTTTAAGCATTTAAGTGTAATTCAGTTTATTTATCATACTCAGTGTTTTTTTAAGATTTCAATTGTAATACTTTCATTTTTAATTAAAAGTTAAGTGTGTTTGTGCTAATTACCATTGTCGAAATTTGTAAGTATCATTTGAGTAAGTATAATTCTGATCAACTAGGTTTAAACATGTGTTAAGAGTTCTTACAAACTCACATTGTATCACATATCTCAACGCTAATAATTCACCAAAACTCAGTTAAAAATCGATTTTATAATATTTAAGGGGTGTTTTGGGTTTTAACTTGAAAATGGGACATATGGGGGTTGTGCATGGGTCCAATGCACTCACCACTTTTGGCTGAGTAGTTTAGTGGCTTCATTAGGCCATTTTAATCACCTTCTTTTAATTTGAAAATAAGTTTTTAAGTTGTTTCTATAAATCTGTCAAAATTTAAATTGAGCCCAAATGACCATAAGAGCCCCCCCCCCTTTTAAAAAGCTGTGAAACAGCTTATGCTCCCCTCATTTCTTTTCTTGTGTTGTTTAAGTTACAAAAAGCCAAAAAGAGAGACCCTTTGTCCTGTAATTGTGACACACCAAGTCACCAAGTGTGTATGTATGCATGTGTGTTTGTGAAATCCCCCATCTTTAAGCCCATTATCAGCAGCTTTAAATAAGCCCTAAGCTCTCAAACCTTGAAAATAAGCTTATTTACCACCCCTTTCAATCTGTTTGTACTTTATTTTGGCTAAAAAGCCCTTGAGAGCTTATTGCATAAGCTCAAATAAGCCTTTAGCCCACTGCATTAAGCTCCCCTGGTGCTGAGCACCATATTAAGCCCCCTTTTTCTAGCTTATTTGATTCTAAGCCCTAGTTCTTTTTGATTTTTTTCATATACCTATAGGTAGTAGTCTTTCATGTCCCCAAAGCTATAGCTTATCTCTACTTATTTAGTTTAGGCTTATTTAGGCCTTAACAGTAGGTGCTTTTCGGTTTTCTTTTTTAAAACTGTCACATACTTAAGTTCACTTTCCCCAGCTTATTTTAAGCTTATTATAGATAACTTAGCTTATAATTAGACCTTTTTCCCCTCTCCTTATTACTGTCCCTATAGTTTTCTAGCTTATTTTGTTGGCTTAAAAACCCCAAAAAGAAAGAAAAATTAAAGCTAAAAAGCTTATTTACTTTTGCAGTCCAACAAAGCATACTTTCCTGGCTTATTTTAGTTATTTCAACACTTAGTGCTGTTTAGGAAAAATGTTGCCATTAAGACCCCCTGAACAAGTTGCTGTTTTTGAGTTTTTGTCTATAGAGCACTTTGGACCCACCTTGTAATAGGGGTCCACCTCAGGGACCAATTGTGTAATTTCCTCTTTAGTAGTTACCTTTGTTAGATCCCGATAGTTAGGTTAGCCTGTACCCTGTTAGTCCTTGTTCCTTTCACTGTGAGTCCCTTAGGTTTAACTTTAGGTTAGTTTATTTTAATTTAATTAAATAAATTAGGTAGATTTAATTAGTATAATTACTTTTAATTTGTTAATAGTAAAATCTGGGCATTTTTATATTTTTAGAATTGTTAATTTTTTTTCTTATATAATTTTTATTTTTTTTTAAATCTTTAATAACTTTTATTTTTGTCTGTCTTTTTCATTTTCTCTTGAGTTTTAATTAGTTTTTTAATCTTTTATAAATTCATAAAAAATCAGAAATTAATAAAAAAATATTTTTTCTTTTATAAAATTTCTTGTCATAGTGTCTAGAAAAATATAATGAATTTAAGTATAGCTATTTTTTTCCTTAAATTTCATTTTAGACCCGTTTTAAAAAATAAAACACCGTTGCGTTTTTACCTTTCTTTTCGTTTAGCATTCAATACGAACCTCCCGTATTAAGTTCTAGTTTTCTTTATTTTTCAAATTAAGTTAATTAGAATTTAATTTTGATTTTTAATTTAATTTTAGCATTTATTTTCTTAATTTTTAGTATTTCGTTTCCCCGATACCTGATTCTGTTCCCCGAATTTAACTTAGAATTAATTTTATGGATTCCCCAATACTTAATTAATGCTTCCCGTAGTATTAAGTTCTATCGCATATTAACTAAATTTTGTTTCCCGTAGTTTTTAAATCCCATTTCTTGCCTTTTTTCCCGTAGATTAAATAAGTTTTATTTAATTAATTTTATTTGTAATTATATCAGTGTTTCCATCATATCATATATTCCGTCCATCATTCAAGTTCTCATCAAACCAGATAACCTCTTTAATTGCAGCCTCGTTGGGACATACGACCCGGGAACATCTCTTCCGAATCTTTTTTATATTTGATTCTTATATATTGTAATCTTTTGTGCAGATTTTTGACCTTTTGCCTAATGTTAAGGCATTTGTTTGAGACTTGCATTTGAGTTGTTATATATATACGTAATTATCCCTGACGAATCACCTAACATCTTGGGTTTTCCAAAGAACAAACCGCTCTTTCCATCTCCACAACAAAGCGGAATAATGTAAGCGTCGGAGAAGGCATGTCAACATGCTCTACTATGGATGAAACAACTCTCATAGACTATGCGTTTAGGTTAGACGACATTCCAATAATGTGTGATAACAAAGGGGCTATAGACTAAGTAAGAATCACGTTCAACACTCACAACAAAGCACATTGAGATTTGCCATCTCTCTCCCTTACGATAATGTTCCAAAAAAGGGGAATTAACTCTATAGAAAAAAGGTTTCATCGGAAGACAACATAGCCGATATTCTAACGAAAGAAAACCAAACGTGAGCCATTTAACTACTTACGTCTAGGTCTATGAATGATGGAACAAATTGATTAAGTTTTCGGCATAATAAAAAATGATAATCATCAATGAACCATTTGTCAAAAATCTGAGAAAAAATGTTCTCAACAGGTGGTGGCCCCTTTAATTCATAAAGGGCGCCCCCTAATTTTAAGGGGACCACCCAGACTTTAAGGGGACCACCCACCTGACTAACAATTTTTTTTTCTTTTTCTTCTCTGTGTGTCTAGGTTTCTATTTTACACAAAAACACAAGATTGAGAAAAGTTTATAAGCAAACTTTTACTAATTCTTCTATCTAAATGCATATCTCATTATACATATATACAATAGTCCCAATCTATTACTTTCTAAAAAGTTCTTCTCACAACTAGGAGCACATAAAAATCAAGTTTCATATATTGTTGAGATATGCTAAAAACATTTTTCACATATGCATAATGTTCTCTTACTTGTTGTCAAAAGTATATAATCTAATATATATTTTCGACAATCTTGGTTGAGCAAAATTAAATCAAGGAGCATTTGAATTATTTCTTAGGTTTTACATGTCTTAGTGTCGAAATAATCGCTACTCCACATTTGTCGCACTTAGGCACACACTAGTGTTTGCACAAAAATTTGGTTCGTTTTTAACTTAACCCTCTTGTCAAGAAAAATTCTTTGTGCATTATATCTAGTTACTATTTCATATGTTCTTCACTCTTTTGGTCTTCTATTCATATATGAGTATATGCCAAAATTATGTGAAATAGTTTTATCCTACATCTTGTCATACATATGTAGAATGTTGAATGCTTAATTGCTATGTGCTAAAAATCTTAATTGCCATAAAAGGATGGACTTGCTGCAAATTAACCACCAAAACAGAAACCCTCACACAAAATTTTGTGAAAAATCAATTTTTGGAAAATCTGGGAAATAGCAGTAGGCGGCCCCCTTAATTCATAACGGGCGGCCCCCTTATCTTTAAGGGGACCGACCCCTAATTAAGGGGACCGCCCTAGCATGACACGGGTAAAACAATATTTTTCTTCCTTTTTGACCAAATACCCTCTAGACTTAGCTATTGTTTCCCTAAATTCACAAACATTTCTTGGATTTGATCCTTTAAATGTTCATTTTTCCGAATTTAAACCTTTCCTCCTCTATAAATACATCCTCAACCATCATCATCACAATCATCCTCACCAATGACATCTCCTAACAAACCCACATCCAAACCATCAAGGGTAGCCAAAATGAGTGTGAAACCCATTTGGAGGAAGAAACCAACACACATGGATGGGATTTTCACACCAAATTCCTTGCTAAAAGAAGCACAATGGCTACATACTAGATCTCAATTAACAAGGCGCCCCTTAATTTTTTAAGGACCGACCCCTAATTAAGGGACCGCACTAAGCATGACACGGTAAAACCTAACGGTGTTAACTCTTTAATTTATAAAGAGTTAACACCCGTTAACCCTTATAACAACACCAAGCCCGAGCCCAAAACTTTACCCCATGGCCAAAAACCTTTACATAAGCCCAAAGTTAAACGATTTTAACCCGGCTCAAAAGTCAAACTTCCACTCCTTTTATAAAAGTAAAAACGCAGGAAAAACTATTGTTACTATTCATCGTCGTCTCCAATATTTACCTGCGTCAAAACAAAGGGTAAATGCAAATTAGCTACGTGGCTAGTTAATTTAAGTGACAAGCAATGATATGGCAAAGCTATACGTCATCAAACGCTCTCATTGGTCAAGACACCTTAAGGGGAATGCCACGTAGAAGCAAAGAAAGCACACAAGGATGGGATTTTCACACTAATTCCTTTGCAAAAGAAGCACAATGGCTCTGACACACGGAATGCCACATTGGCAATCCGTGTGCTCACCAAAGTGATCCAACGGCTTAAGATAGAGATCTAATGATTGGCAAGATTCAAGGGCAGGGATTTATGGGAGCGTCTAACAAACTCCAGGACCTAGAAGCTTCTTTCAGGGCTATAAATAGCCCTCACATTCACACACATGATATCAAGTTTTTTTAGCTTTTGAACTTTAGCTTATGTAATTTTCATTTAAAATGTTTTTGCTTAATGTTTGTTTGATGTAATTTCTTTTTCAATATTGTAAGCAGTTTTTCATTAATAGAATTTGAATTTTATCTTACTTTTCTAAAGCTCACTTTTACTTAAACTATGTTTAATAAGCTAGTAATGTTACATAAGCTTCTCATAAACTTAGACCAAGCTCTTTGAGTCTCTAAGCTCAAATTGAGCTATTAATAAGCTCTTAATATACTTAAAATCTAAAAATCAGCTTAATACCTTGGCTTATTGGATTTTGAGCTTTTTAGAAGATGAGCTAACCATGGAAGAGCTCATAAGGACTTTTACTGGCTTATTCTTAATAAGTCAGAGCTTGTAGACAGCTCATTAAAGCCTTTGATGCCTTTGTTAAGCTAAGGCCTTTGTAAGTTTTCTCATCCTTCTGTCTTTAAATCCCTAGTCTAATTTGCTTATTCTGCTTACCTGCTAGCTTATTTGTGCTTAAATCTATCTTATTGTGCTTGTTGATTCTATTTGATTATCTATTTTTGAGCTTAGAGGTGTAGATCTTAGATTTTAATGTTTTGTCTTATAACTCTCTAAAAAAAATCAAAAATAAGTAGCATAGTTAGTAGCTTATAGATTCTGGCTTAATTTCTTATTGATGAATGCTTAATAAGGTTGTTAAAAGTTCTGAGTCAACTGGGATTAAGACTTAACTCATTAAATCTTACATTCATAAGCTAGAAATGGATTTAAGTGCAATAGTTAATACTGTTTGTGGTCCTTTGATCCTCTAGTTACATTTGAATTTCCAAAACTAGGTTATAAGTACAGGATTTATAAGTTTGATTAGGAATAATTAAGTTTTCATAAGTTTTCTTATTACTATATTAAACCTGTGAAAATTCTGCCAATTCTAGTTTCAAGCTCAGGTAGAATTTAGCTAATCTAGTTTTATTATTTGAGTTGATTTAGGTGTGTTGCATTTAGTTTTTAAGGTCTGCTGTTTTAGGCTTTAAGTATTTGGTCATAAGCTTGCCAACTGCATCAGATAATGAAAATAACAAAGAGTCCATTTTCTCGCTTAAATTTCAAATGGTAATTGTAGCTTTTAGGATTTGATTTTCATAGCACAAGTAGGTCTAGGGTCATTAATCTTTAGTACTAGCTTACTCTTTCAAATAAGCTCTTTTCATAATCTGCTTTTAAGCTGCAATTGGCTTTTGTCTTTTCATTTTTAAAATTAAACTCAGCATGATCTGAGTCTTAAGCCTGTTTTCTTAGTGCTCTTTCATTAAGCTAATTTGTTTCAAAATCATTTTCAGAAGCATTTTTAGGAAGCTTATTAGTAGTAGAATAAGCTTCAATAAGCCATTTCCCCACAAGGATCCAAGAGCTTATCTAAAAATAAGACCAATCCCATGACCCGACACCACTTCATCACATGATGAAATTTGGAATACTACTCTTCTAGGTGACATAACTAGTTTCAAGTCTAAAGGACTTGTTGGGCTGCTGCAACAACTACTACAACCCTCGAACCAGCCCGCACCGCTAGTAAAGAGCTTTTCGATCACCGCTCCTCTCATCACCATCGCTAGCTATGTAAATATAAATATTAAGGGTGTGTATGGAACAAGTTTTACGAAACTCTTTATAGACGAAGAAAGACATATTAAATAAATGGGGAGTACTACACACGTATGATGGATGGTGAGATTGTTGTTTTACATGGCCTACCACCCATGGTTTTCGCTTTCATATTATTCATTCATCATGTCGATATTTCTTTCTCTTTTTAACTAATATAAATGTTCTTCGTCTTGAAATGATGATGCATGCATGGTATATACTTTTAGTCCAAAGGATTTCTTACCTTTACAATTTCACATATTTATTATTGAAAAATGATTGATAAGTCTAAAAATGTGATTACTTATATCGATAAATAGATGTGTTAATTAGTTATTTGTTTGTGTATAGATGGGTCGTACTGCTTGCATCTACAAGATGATGATACATTGGTTAATTTAGTTATATAATTAAACCAGTTAGTCATATCAATCGATGCTCTTTGTTATTAATGTCTAGCTATAATTGTACTTACATTTTAAACTTGTCACAAAGTTCTTATATAAATCTGTGATAAGTATAACCCCGGAAGGGGCTTCAGCCCGAAACGACGTATAATTCTTAAGCCGGGATATGAAGTATAATCCCGTTAGGGGCTTCAGCCCGGAACGAAGTATGAGTCTTACGCTTGGATATGGCTTAAGCCCGGTTATGAAGTATATTCCCGAAAGGGAATTAGGCCCGGACAAGGAGTAGAAGTCTAAAAGGGGCTTTAGCCCAGACATGAAGTATCAGCTCGGAAGGAAGGACCTAACAAAGATAGATACAGCTAAAGAGGAAAGGAATAATGTCTCGAACAGAGTGCGAGACAAACCCTTGCCTCATAGCCGTATAATAGACAACTTTGTCGGCAAGCTACTTGGTCAACACTTATTGGATAGTAGAGTGTTCCACCTTATTGTCCATACGGTAAAGCAATCCAAATAAACCTATGAGTGCCAAGGCATTTTGTGAAAAAAGGTAAGGGGGAGTTTCTCTAAGCTTATATGTAAGCTTAAGACCTTAAAAAAGTTTTGACTTTTTAACGTTGTTATCATTATTTGTGTTTAATTTGTTGAAAACTTATATAGGCTACTAATTAATATATTATTAGTAATCACAGTTGTAAAAATATGGCGTAAAAATAATAATAAACGGAGAACAACGTATATTTAGTTGAGCACTCCGCTCGTAAAGATGCCTTGATAAGATCCTCAACGGGGATTGGAGCGGGTTTAGGGAGCATATCGCCCCAATGGAGCGTCCCAATAAGATCCCCATTGGGGATCGGGGCGGCTTCATGGCGTGGTTTGCTAATCGGGTTTGTGGATGAGGGTTGACTGCCGCGCCCCAAACCCGCCTCATTGCCATTCATATTCTCTACTTACATACACCTACCACATACATTCCATATGTTCATGCATACCACATGAATTATGCATAATACATCATGCAAAACCTTTTACACAAAGGTTCTGACTTGTCCGTCGGAGGGTGGTTCTCGGGGTTCTCATGTTTTATAAAATTTATTCGATATGGTTGATTTTCAAAATGTAATCATTAGAGTCGTTTTCTATAACTTTTACTTTATGCTATGAAGTAGCACCCCAAGTGGTATTCCGCTGCGTAATGATTTTGGGGGTGTTACAAGTTAAACTTCTTCTTGGGTCTTCAAAGAAAACAAATGAAAGACGAAATATTTTTCAACCAATCCAAGTACATCAGGAAGATGTTAAAGAAGATCAGTTACGGTTGGAAGATTCCAAACCAACCAACGACGCCAATGTCTATGGAGTTCAATGCTCACTAAAGATGATGAAGCGACTCGTGGATAGCAATAAATATCGAGGTTGATGATCGGTAGTTTACTTATTTAAACCCAAGTAGGCGATGACATCAAATACGTCTATTTTATAGATCATTTATCCCATGTATTTAACCCATTTTATATAATTATTGCAAAGAATTATTACTTAATAATTTATATTTGAGGAAGAATTGCAGTAATTAATGGAAAAATTAGTGAATATTAGAAAAGGCAGCGCATTCTGGAGCTTAACGAATGATATTTGAAGAATACTATTCTGACGAATACCCAAGACGCCGTTTCCATCATGGTAAGATATGCGCTGTATTCCGTGCCTGCACTCACCAAAGGACCAAAAAGGAAACAGCTCAATTACGCCGTTATCAAGAAGAAGAACCAATTCAACGTATTCAAGATATAGTATGTGAATATTCAATTGATGATATCAAAACATGGTCCCTTACTCCAAGAAAGAAACTTCCAATACGCAGTTTATAATCCATTGGTTACGCCGTATCGAATCCGGACTTCAAACCTAAAAAATACAAAAACTCCAAATACGGAGGGTTTATGCTCATTCATATTCTCGATCCTAAACCACAAAAGTCATTGTTAGGGGAGAAAAAAGCAGAAGATGTCTTGCAACGCATTCATAGCAAAGAAGGAAACTTGTAATTTCTTATTACTTTGGTAATAGTTCAGTTTTTGGTATCTTCGTCTAACGGTCTAGTTTACCTTGGCTAAAACAATTACTCTTGTATTAATTATGATGTTTGAAGGCTAATACCTTCGGGTATTAGCTATTATTATGAAGATCTGAATGTTTGGTTTTGTTTATATCTCGATTGCTTAATTTATCGTTGAATGCTTGTTTATGTTTATCAATTTATACTTGTTTACGTGCTTTTGTATGCGACCTATCATTCAACTAGATCTAGTGATACGGACCAAGTAATCTAGATGTCGGGATAGCTCTCCATATAGTGATTTATACATCTAGAATCATAGGATCACAAGTATTGTCCTTCTAAAATCGTGCTAAGGATACGCTTCTGGCTTAACTAGTTAACGGAAATTGCCTTTAGTTTATTGAACATGTTGACTAGTAGGTGAATCTAGATCATTCAACAAATAATGTTATGTTTCGATTTTGTTAGTTAGGAATAAGTGGACTGCTAGTGTATATATCGCCATTTTGCTGTACGTGGGATTAAAGTCTCTACATGGAGCTATGGTTTAACAAGATCACATTGCTTAATCCCTAAGATAGATTATAAATCAGGCATAAATAAAAAAAAAAAAATAAAATTAAAAAGGTAATGCTTTAATTGTGTCAGTTTTAATGTGTCTTAGGTCTTAGGATGAAGTCTCGCTGAGTCTAAGAATGATATGTTCTTTGAGATAAGTAATCATTGCAATGAATAATCAAACCAAATTGATTATCGGATTTCCTACGGGCTAATAACAGTTTTCTATAATTAGGCTCTGAATCCAACTTTTTCATCTTCTGTTAATTTGCTTGCGTAGGTTAAAGTGTCTTGAATTGATTGTAGTCACCACCAAACCCGTGCCAGTCTCTCAGGCTGAAACCCCCTTTTACCTGTTAGAATTAGGATTAGAACTAACATAAGATTAGCATAGGTTTGACTTAGATTAGATAACCAAAATATAAATAAATTAAGAGATTTAACCTCGCTTCAAGTGTTTGACACCCTACTTACCATGAATCTACCACCGACCGGGTACACTGCCCATTAAAGTGTTGTTTTTGGTTAAGTCGGAAAAATATAAATTTAAAACTTGAACTATCATAAATTAAACAACCACACTATCGACACATACAAGGTTTTTTGGCGCCCATTGCCGAGGAGTGAAAATTAATCTTGATTTTTATTTTATGTTTTGGTTTTTAACATTAGATCTAACCCTTAGGAGTAGTGTAAAATAGATTAGTGTATATTCTGTATATTTCGTATATTTGTTAGTTTAATTGTTTGCTTGTAAATTTGTGTGTTTAATTTAATTATTTTCGTAATACACTATTCTGGTAGATAATAAAAATTTTAGATAAGACGGTATCACTTCATCGGATCCGGCGTCATAACTTTTGTACTATTCAGCGTATTCATTCAATCGATTAATACGGCGTATTCACTTATATTGAATACGGTGTATCGATCATCTGGGACAGAATCAGAATCTTAGTTTTTATATTTGATTTTCGTGCTAAAAAAATTTCTATCCTAAAGAGCCCATCCTACTGATTGTTTATCCCTTGTTTCAGGTAGTGCATGACAAGGAGTTCAACAAACGAACTATTCACACCTTACAAAGAACCTGAACAGGAATTTCGATCATCTAGGAGGCACTTCAAAGACTCTAAGGCTGCTTGAATTGAGATCGCCTGATTTCAATTTACTTTCTGACCAAGAATACTCGGAGGAAGAAGTTGCGGAAACTATGGAGTAAAGCAAGACCCGTGCTGACTATGGATCGGGGGTTGCTAGGCCAAAAATTGAAGACAAAGATAACTTTGAACTGAAGGGCCAATTTCTCAAGGAACTACGTACTAACACCTTCAGCGGTTCGGATTCATGAAGTTAGAATTGTAACTCATTGAGAAATTTCTTGAGTTCGTCAATTCTTTTCCACATTCCAAAATATTACGATATTAGGACCAGTGATGCTTTTGAGCATTCCCTATTCCTTTTACTGAAGCCATAAGCCATTGGCTAAGAAACGAACCAACTGGTTTAATCACAACTTGCGATGGTCTTAAAACAAATTTCTGAACAAATATTGCCCACCTGCTCGAACTGCAAAGAAAATGGAGGAAATTAACAACTTTCAGCAAGAACCTGATGAAAACCTTTACCAAGCATGGGAGCGATTTAAAGAACTCTTGATGAAGTGTCCTCAACACTATTTAACGGAGATGCAGGAGGTAATCTTGTTCTATAATGGATTGGGAATTCCTACTCGACAGATTCTTGACTCAAGAGGTGCAATACCATCAAAGACTATTGCTGATGCAAAGATAGCCATCTAAGAAATGGTTGAATACTCTTAGAAATAGCACAATGAAACATCTAAGTCAAAAAGTGCTGAAACTTCTGACGGATTAGTAGACCAAGTGATGCTTAGAGCATTCCCTATGTCCTTAACTGGAGCCGCAAGCCATTGGCTAAGAAACGAACCAACTGGTTTAATCACAACTTGAGATGGTCTTAAAACAAAATTTCTGAACAAATATTGCCCACCTGCTTGAACTGCAAAGAAGATGGAGGAAATCAACAAATTTCAGCAAGAACCCAAAGAAGCTTACTACACGCAATTTGGTCGACCTTTTCAAGGATGGGGATATAGAGCAGCAGCTCCTGGATTCTATCAAAGGAACAATGTGAATCCTTTGTACAAAGAACGAAGGAAATCTATGGAAGATACCTTGAAAAAATTCATGAATGAATCAGCAAAGAGACATGAAGAAAACTCTAATTTAATTAAAGAAATCTGAGCTTCGACGGATGTTGCCATTCAAAACCAAGGAGCAAGGTACTACAGGAAAGAGGATTTAGAAGTCTACCTAGCTCTACTGAAGCAAACCCGAGAGATCAAGTCAAGTCGATTTCAACTACTATTGAAGCTGATTCATACCCGATACGCCGTATTGGATCTTCCCAGTACGCCGTATCTACTAGACAGAACTGTACACTGATGTACGAGACAAGACAAACGACGATTCTATTTCCAAGTCATTTGAATGGTTACTACTGTGAAGGAAAGAAGGGATCATATGGACCATAATTCTCGGAAGCTTACTCAGAAGCTTCACATATCAATAATTCCATACCCAGAAAGGATAAAGACACAGGGAGTTTCATTTTACCTTGCTTTATTAATAATGTATGCTTTGATAATGCCCTTGTTGACTTAGGAGCAAGCATTAGTGTTATGCATCTTCCGACCTATCTTAACTTAGGATTAGGCGAATTAGCTCACACTAAGTTAACAGTTGAATTAGCAGATAGGACTGCGTGAAATATCCAAAAGGAATAACTGAAAACGTACTAGTAGGAATTAATAAATTTGTTTTCCCAGTAGACTTTATAATTCTAGACATGCCCGAGGATATCAAAGTTCTCTTGATCCTCAGAAGACCATTTTTGTCTACCGCCCGTGCTAAGATTGATGTTTACAAAAGAAAGATCACTTTAAGGGTCAAGGAAGAAAGGATTGTTTTCACAAGTGTTAAACCTGCTACTGGCTTACTTAAGAGGGTCTACATGCTAAGTTTGAGAGAAAGAATGAAACTTGATTTAGAAGCTAGGCTTATGGGAGAGACTTTGGTGTTAAATAGATCATTAGACCCTTTCTTTGAGGATTACATTGAATTAAATGATCTAAATGAACCATTTGAGCTTAGGAGAAATCAAGGTGATGATTTAATACCCACCATCGAGGAAGGTGAGGTAATTAAGGAATTTAGAACTAGGGATGATGAACTTGATGCTGGAATTAATAATTACCCTAGTTATTGCGACTATGATAAGAAGATCCATATAGATTGCGCTCACAACTTAAAGTTTTCTTGCATGATAGGATTTGAATTTATGTACGCTAAGTTTTTCCTATGTATGTCAATGTGATGTCCAAAAAGTTTCATAATTTTATAATGAAAGATAAGATGGTGTACAAAGGGAATAATGTTGTAGGAGCTTTAATGAATGTGCCTATTTTTGTTGGAACCTTTTCTTTTATGATGGATTTTGTAGTTTTAGAAAATATAGATGCTTATCGTGATGAAGGAATAGGCGATGTTATTTTTGGTGAACCGTTTTTTGAGAGAAGTTGGAATTAAAACAAGACGGTTCAAAGGGATGATTACCATTTACAATGGTGATAATGAAGTAACTTATCGAATGGTGCGATCACATCCGAGGTTTAAACACCAGACTAATGAGCAATGAAACAAGATTCCACCATTACTGAAGGTAAGTGAAGAGGATAAGATGAATGGAATCTCGCATCCACGCCAAAAGCTTAAGGTACAAGTAAGACAAATCAGAGATCATCATAGTGTAAGAAAGAGAATCAGAAAGTCGAATCAAGTTAAGTTCAAATCACAAGCCCAAACAATCATATTAGTAACCATGGAGTAGCTTGCTCAAAGTGAATACGTGGATTGCACCCAAACATCAGTCACCATAATATCCCATATATTTATAATGTCATAATCCATCGAATACACAACAAATCTAGGATGCATCTTACGCCCCCTTAAACAAATAATAATTCTTCATAGTGCCATATAATATCAAATGGGGGCGGTATGAGAAATCACTCACTCACACATGAGTCATGCCAAAGGTGCATCAGACACGGCCTGTTACCTTCCGTGGCTAGGAACAAATAGTGGCTTGGTTCTCAAAAACTGAAGGTTCAAGCAAGATCTATCAAAGTTCATTCAAGGGATATTGCGAAAGGTTCAATATCAAAGGTTCAAATATCAAAAGGTTCAAAATATAAATGGTAGCCATAGCAGGGTTCACATGGAACATAATCACAGATCATATAAGAAAGCCAAGATAAAAGGCTAGAGCAAATGTAGCAAATCACATAAGTAATCAAAGATAGAGAGGAATATGTCATGAGAAACCTTAACGATAAGGTCAGAATATCTGTACCTTGTTCCGAAGCAAAGCAATACTCAAAGAAAAAACACACAGGAATTATCAAATCACTCCCTCTTGACCGAACCTAAAGAAATGATGAATTCGAATTACAAACCATTCATTTAAGTTATACTTTCCATTTTTAGTAACTTTCCATTTAGTAGTAACTTTTCTATTTTTAGTAAACTTTCCATTTTTAGTAAAACTTTCACATTTTTGTAGTTTCCAAAATTAGTAATATTCATCATTTGAGATTCTATTAAGTATTTTGAATAGCTTAGGGACTTAACATGTCAACCTTACAAGTTTAGGGTTAATTATGACAACTTTCCATATTTTAGGGTTTAATATACAAAATCAACAATTTTCAAGGTTAAAAGTGTAAATATCAAAGTTTCACATTCTATTCAGATTATACCTTCCATTTTCTGTATTTACAAGTCAAACCCTTAATGCTACCATAATTTACATATTTAGTCCTTTTGGTTTATTAATTAATTAAACATTATCTTTAATTATCCATAATTACAAAACAAGCCCTTATAGATTCAAATATGACAAAATCATACTTTATACATTAAATACTAACCAAACCTTATACTTTTCAGAATTTACAATTTCAGTCCCTCTATTTTAATTAATTATTTCTAATTACTTATTATATGTATTTAACCATTTTAATCCAAAAGAATATAAATATGACCTTGTATACCCCCACAACTTATTTTATACAGAATATATTAAAATATAATAACATGTATAAATAGACCCTATAGTTTCGAAATCACAAAACAAGTCCTTATACTTTAAAATCACAATCGGCTAACAAATAAAATCACTAAAACCCTAATTGAATTTTTCCCCAAACATTTCCCAATTTTTTATACAATCATTAGCATTAATGACCTGGAAAAATTATTAAAACCCTAACCCCAATTTTATTTCTTTCCTTTTTCCTTAATTCGAAATTGGGCAAACAATGATAATTCCCAATAATTATTGAATCTCTTCATAAATTTTTTCCCAACAATTTATCTGAGTTATATGTGATATAAGAAAACCATAGAAAAAATATAAATCAATTTTACCAATCTCATTTGTGCCGATTACATAAATATTCCAAAATTAGGGTTTCTAATATGATTTAATTATTTCGATCAATATAGAATGCATGAAAATTTTCCCAGGTATATTATGGATTATAAAGATGATAAATGAGATACAAAAATACCTTTGATGATTATTGATGATGTATGAATTATTGAACCGGTAGAGCTTTTCGAACAATAATTTCCATCGATCAACCAGCACTCTAAAATTTTCCACTATTTTTCCCCCACATCCTTGGACCTCCCCCATTCAAATCCACCTTATAAAAATCGTTCTTGCCTTGGAAAAATTCTTTGCCGCCACTTTTGGATTTTAGGGTTTCGGTGGTGTTTTGTTTTAGTGTTTTAGCAATTGAAAAGTGTAAAAGAGATATAATGGGGAATTATGCCGAGTTTTGAGGCTTTCAAAAGACTAAAATTCAGATTTTGTAACTTGCAAACATTTATTGTGTAATTATATCATATTTAATTTTATTATTTAATTGTAATGTATAAGTAATTAAATGTATTAATTTCGGCATTAAATAACATATGCATAAACCATTAATTATTTTTCATTTATAATATAGGTATTTTATTCTTAATAAAATTTCATAAATTGTCACATGTTGATTTTTATAATTTCTTTAAAATTAAATGAAGTTTATTTATGCTTTTATGAGATTTTCTTGCATTAGGGGTTTTTTTGGTATTTATACACTTGTTGGATTTTTGGTTTTACAACTCTTCCCCTATAAAAAAAATTTCTCCTCGAAAATTAAAATGAACGGAATGGACACGAAATGAGAACGAAACGAAACACTTATCGGAACTTCTAGACAAAGAAATGAGGTTATTGGCTCGCATAGATCTTCGGTTTCCCAGGTAGGCTCCGCTCTGGGTGATTTTCCAAAGAATCTTCACCAGAAGGAAATAAACCTTTGTTTCTCATAACTCTCTTGACGATCTAGAATGGATTCAGGTTCTTCGGACAAAGACATATCAGGCTGAATCTGATCAAAAGGATAAGATGCGACATGCAATGGATGATAATGGTATCCCCTCAAAAGAGATACATGAAAGACATCGTGAACGTGCGATAATCTCGGAGGAGTGCCAGACGATACGAAACCTCTCAATACGTTCCAAAATCTCAAACGACTGATGAATGAGGACTGTGCTTGCATGATCCCAACGTTTAAACTCTCTGAATGCGAAACTTTCAGAAATACCCGATCTCCAACTTGAAACTCTAAGTCACGTCGATGCTTATCAGCATAACTCTTCTGTCGCGATCTAGCCTCTTTCAATTTCTCCTTAGCAACAGCCACTTTCTCATTAGTAATCTCGATGAGCTCCGGACCACAATCAACGTTTACCTATTCATCCCAGCTAATAGGTGCCTCGACATTTTCTACCAATACAAAAGCTCGAAAGTTGCTGCTTGATGCTAGCATGCCAAATATTAATGTAGGCAATACTCCACCAAGCTAATATTTAATCCCAACTACCTGTCCATTTCAAAGCACAAAGCCCTCAAACATTTCTTCCAAAGTCTGAATGGTTCCTTCTAACTGTCCATCGGTTGAGGATGAAATTGGGTACTGAAGTTAAGGACGAGTTTCCCAAGCCTTTCTGTAACCCTTCAAAATCGAGACGTAAACTTCGGATCTAATGTCGGCATATAGAGTTTTTTTGGGTGTTTTGTGTGAGTACATGCAGTCTAACTATTTCTTGTCGAAAAATCTCCGCCAACTTCTAATACCATAGTTCTTTTTCGAATGGAGTAAGAAGTGAGCAGCGTGGTTAAACCGTATCAACAACACCACAAATCGCATCATGTCTTTTGAGTAGTAGGCAACAGTAAACGAAATCCATGGAAATCTCATCATTTCCACCATAGGAATCTCCAACGGCTGTAAACAAACACTAGCCTCGATGTTACAAATTTTGACCTGCTGACAAGTCTTTACATTGGATACAAACGTAGCAATCCTTGCTTCATGCCGTTCACCAAAGACTCGTTTCAAATCTCTGTACATTTGGTTGAAACCTGGATGAATAGTAAATGGAGAACTATGAGCTTCCGTCATAACCTTCTCGCGAAGTGCCTGATCATTAGGGACACATAGCATATCTAAAACCACACAACACCGTCATCATCACACTGAATCATTATGCTTACGTTTCAACATTCTGCACAATAGCCCAAACTCTCGTCGTCCCTTGAGCTTTCTTTGATCTGTAACATGTGGTTAGACTCTATCCTCATATCGCAATAGCCACCAGACCTCGTTACACATAGCTCAACATCAAACGCTCTAAATCATGAAGGATTATGGAATCAAAACAAGCTATCATCCTAGATTTTCGACTAAGTGCGTCGGCAACCACATTAGCCTTGCCCGGATGGTACTGGATGTTAGTGTCATAATCTTTTAGAAGTTCCAACCATCTTCTCTGTCTCATGTTAAGTTCTCGCTGAGTAAAAATATATTTGAGATCTATGATCTGTAAATAAATCACAAGCTTCGATTGCCTTCGTTCTTGGTACGAAGGATTTGCGTTGTTCCTTTGATAGTACCCTGGAGCTGTTGCTCTATATCCCCCTCCTTGAAAAGGTCTACCAAATTGCGTGTAGTAAGCTTCTTCTAGGGTTTTTCCTTCCTCTTTGAGTGGGCAATCTTTGGTGTAATAGGGTCCTTTGCATTGTTCACATCCTACTTGAGCAGCATGAACTTTTTTATTCACCTTCTTGATCTCTCTTCCTAGATTGTTCACTTGTGCTTGTATAGCAGCCAGTCCGTCAGAAGTCTTAGTACTTCTTCCTCTAAATGTTCAATTGTGCCATTTTTGAGAGTATTCTGCCATTTCTTGGATGGCCTTTTTAGCATCGACAGTTGTCTTAGTTGGAACGGCACCTCTTGAGTCAAGAATTTGTCATGTTGGAACATCCAACCCATTGTAGAACAAAATTACCTCCTGCATCTTAGTCAAATAGTGTTGAGGATACTTCATTAAGAGTTCTTTAAAGCGCTCTCATGCTTGATAAAGGGTTTCATCTGGTTCTTGCTTAAAGTTGTTGATTTCCTCCATTTTCTTCGTAGTTCGACCAGATGGGTAATATTTGTTTAAAAACTGTTTTTAAGATCTTCCCAAGTTTTGATCGAACCAGTTGGTTCATTTCTTAGC
This sequence comes from Tanacetum coccineum, assembly GCA_026074375.1. Lineage (NCBI taxonomy): Eukaryota > Viridiplantae > Streptophyta > Magnoliopsida > Asterales > Asteraceae > Tanacetum > Tanacetum coccineum. The sequence goes on along the minus strand of BQNB010042116.1, from coordinate 27,302 downwards.
CAATGACTTGCGGCTCTGGTTAAGGATATAGGGAAGACTATGGTCATTAGGGGTTGAATCCTCAATGATGTTAGGAACATGGAATAAGTCAACGATTTCAAAAACTTTCTCAATGTGTTTGTTCGCATCCTCATTATCCGAACCGCTAAATGTGTTTTCTTGAAGCTCATTAAGAAATTGGCCTTTCAGTTCAAAGCTATCTTTTTCCTCAATCTTAGGCCTAGCAACTCCCGATCCATAGTCTGTTCGGGTCTTGCTCATGTATTGCTCCATGGTTTCCGCCATTGCTTCCATATCTTCTTCCTCCGAGTATTCTTGGTCAGAAAATAAATTGAAATCAGGTGATCGCAATTAGTCAAGACTTAGTGTCTTGAAGTGTCTCCTAGATGATCGAAATTCTTATTCAAGTTCTTTTTAAGGTGTAAATAGTTTGTTTGTTGAACTCCTTGTCATGCACTGCCTATAACAAGGGATAAACAAGCAGTAGGATTTGCTTTGAAAAACATTTAGCATGAAAATCAAATAAGAAAACCAAGATTTTTGTGTCTGTTCCAGATGATCGATATGCCATATCTAATGGAAGTGGATACGTTGTATTAATCAGTTGAATGAATACGCTGTATTGGACAGAAAGTTACCAGTGGAAGTGGATACGCATATTTCAAAAATGTTCGACCAGAAAAAGTGTATTAAAGATAAATACCAATTAACATACGCAACAATTAAACACACAAATATATACAAGTAAACAATTAAAGACAAATATATAAAATATACAGAATATACAAGAATATAAACTAATCTAAATTATAATAATCCTAAGGGTTAGATCTAATCTAATGTTAAAAACCAAAATATCAAAATAAAAATCAAGATTAATTTTTAATCTCGACTACGGTGCCAAAATCACTTGATGTGTTTTTGTTTGTGTATATTTTAGTGTTTCAAGTTTTATATTATATTTTGCCGAATTCAACAAAAAACAAACACTTTAACGGGCAGTGTTACCGATCGGTAGTAGTTTCGTGGTTATGATAGGTGTCGATCACTGGAGACGCCGAGATCTTTAAATCTTTCAATTTAATTATTATCTTGGTTATCTATTATGTTAGTTCTATTCTATTCCCGATGTTAAACCTATGGGTAAGTCTGAATCCTAGTTCTAATGAAAGGGGGGGTGGGTTTCAGCCTGAGAGACTGGCACGGTTTGAGTTGGTGAGTACAATCAATTCAAGACATGTTTACCCATGTTTGCTCAAGAGACTAAAGATAAATGTGCGGTCAAAACCTTATATAAACGAAAACTGATATTATCCTGATTTAATCCGATTAGAACGGTGGTTAGTTTATTAAGTGCAATGATTCTTCCTCTAGGTGGCTTTTTCATTCTTATGGGACTTAGGAGTTACAATCATCTAAGACCTAGATACATTCATTCTGTTACAATTCAAAGCATCCGCATTAAGCAATCCTTATTTGTGTTATAATCTACCTTTGGGATTAAAGCAATGGTGATATTGTTTTAAACCCAGCTCATAGAGATATTACCCACTTACCCTTAATGGCTATCTATACACTAGTAGTCCACATTGTCCTATATCCAATGGAATTAGACGTTATTTGTTGGAATTATATAGGTCTACTGCTAGTCAACACGATATAAACCATCAGGCAATATCCAATTAACTAGTAATCTTAAGGGTTCCTAGACACAGCTTTAGAAAAGGTTTACTACTTGTGTAACTATTATTCTAAATGTATAAATTACTATATGGAGAGCTATCCCGGACTCATAGATCTCTTGGTCCTAAAAACCAAAATTCTTCATCTCCTAACATACTCTATTTTCTAGATCCAGTTGAATGATTAGGTCGCACTACAAAAAGCGCGTAAACAGTATAAATTGAAAACATAAACAAGCACTCAACGATAAATCAAGAAATCGATATAAAAACAAATATGCAAAAATTCTGAACATTCATAACTTTTGGCTTATACCCAAAGGTATTTAGCCTTTATTACGTCATATTAAATACAAGAGTTGTTTTAATTTATCCAAGGTAAACTAACCGAGTTAACGAATGATACAAAAAACTGAACGATTACTAAAGTATATGGAATTACATGATGTCTCCTATGGAATTAAATACGTTGCTCGACCTCTTCTGCTCTTTTTCTCCTCTGAAAATCGACTTTTGTGGTTTAGGTATCGAGAATATGATTTAGCACACTTAAAACTCGTTTTTGAGTTTTCTATTTATAAGGTCTGGAAGTCGGTTGGATACGGCGTATCCATGTATTGGATACGGTGTATTAGGGATTTCTTGGAGTAGGGACCACGTTTGATATCTTTCAGAATATTATATTGATTCCATATCTTGAATACGGCATATTGAGTCCTTTGGATACGGCGTATTGATCTTTATTCCTTTTGTGGTATTTGGTAAGTGCTGGCTATGATGCGGCCGTTTTAGTCCTTGTTGGATACGGATATTGTCTTCGTACAGTAATTTCAAATTATCTTCTTTAAGCTCCAGAATGTTCGCCTTTGTGTAAGTTTCACCAAATTTATCAAATAACTGCAATTCTCAAAAATAACGATTAAGTAACAATTCTTTGCAATAACTATACAAAATGGCTTTATAACACGGGATAAATGATGCTATAAAATAGACGTTGTTTGATGTCATCAGTCATTTACCTCAACACATTGCTATTATCGATGATTTCTTCTGGGTATTTCGTATTTTGGGGCACTACAAGGCTTTCGTTTTCAATCTATTTTTTTGATTTTATCTTTATATAAATAAATATTGCTTTGATGGAACATCGTGTTTGTGTTATTTTGGGGTCGTGTAAGATTTGCTATGTGGTATATGTGTATATTTGTGCATTATAATTGAGATGTGTAGTCTTGGATGTAAGTACACGTGTGAAATGATGCAATTATAATTATGGGTGGCCAACATAATTATAAAGGCATCATACACGTGGACTTGTGACCATAATTGCATTGATCGGTGTTTGTTTGATAGTATAAGATGTTGTATTATGTGCGGTTGTATTATGAATAGTTGCGTAGTCAGTAAGTTTTCCTTCTATCTAACATTAACAAAAAAAAATTGGATACCTCTTATTACTACTATTATGATTATTGAGTTGTTCGTTTGCTCGATTATGCATTCAGAGATCTTACTCCCATTTTAGCGTTCCTTGTTCGTACCATGTCTGTACGAATGTTCTATCATTCCCATCTAGCGTCTTGATATATATTAGTTGTTTGGATTTGCTGCTTTGTCTATTGGTACGTGTCATCGATTCTTTCTTTGCATTGATTACTCGTATGAATATCTGTTTTTTTCCTTCGAGAACTATTTATTAGTAACATGATCATACGGACATTACTCCCTTCTTTATATATCCTTTAGTTTTCGTAACATGTTTGTGACATGTTAGTACCGAGGTTTCTCTATGTTGTCCTTTTGATCGTTAGTACGGATGAGTCCTTACGTTCTTCGTTTGGTTCGAAATGTCTTTGCATGAATTTCACTTGTACGTGTTCGTTTGACTGTATTCTGATATATGGTTCCTTATACTTTCTTTCGCCTTTAAACAATAGATTTGTGTTAGAGTCCTTACGGTATTTTACAATCCCTTTTCGTATTACGATGTCCTTTGTTTGAGTAACATATTTTATATTGATGTCGAATTATGAAAATCCTTTTGAAGTATATCTTGATGGTGTCAGGGGAAGACTATTTTTGAAATGACTTTATGAATACGTTATGACGCCTGATGACATCAAATAACGTCTATTTTATACCATCATTTATCCCATGTATTTAACCCATTTTGTATAATTATTGCAAAGAATTGTTACTTAATCGTTTATATTTGAGAATTACAGTAATTTTGGAGTACTTGATGAATATTAGCAAAAGGCGCGCATTCTGAAGCTTAAGTGAAGATATTTTGAAGATTACTATTCTGAAGACCAATACGCCGTATCTATAAAGGAAGATACGGCGTATCCGTGCCTACACTCACCAAAGACCACAAAGGAAAAAAGATCAATACGCCGTATCTAGAAGATGTCAATACACTATATGAAGATATAATTGTGAATATTCTGGAAAGATATCTAACCGTTTTGGTTCTCTACTCCAAGAAACTCTAATACGCCGTATTCAAGGAGGGGCATATAGAGCAGCAGCTCTGGGATTCTATCAAAGAAACAATGTGAATCCTTCGTACCAAGAATGAAGGCAATCTATGGAAGATACCCTGCTCAAATTCATGAGTGAATCATCAAAGATACACAAAGAAAAATATCCATAAGATTAAGAAAATCCGAAGCTTTGACGGATGCTGGAATTCCCAAAAACCAAACCAAGGAGCATCTATTAAAACTTTAGAAATTCAAATCGGGCAAATGAGCAAGGTACTACAGGAAAGAGGATTTAGAAGCCTACCTAGCTCTACTGAAGCAAACTCAAAAGATCAAGTCAAGTCGATTTCAACTACTATTGAAGCTGATTCATACCCGATACGCCGTATCTACTAGACAAAGCCGTACACTGATGTACGAGACAAGACAAACGACGATTCTATTTCCAAGTCATTTGAAGGGTTACTAATATGAAGAAAAGAAGGGATCATATGGACCATAATTCTCGGAAGCTTACTCAGAAGCTTCACATATCAATAATTCCATACCCAGAAAGGATAAAGACACAGGGAGTTTCATTTTACCTTGCTTTATTAATAATGTATGCTTTGATAATGCCCTTGTTGACTTAGGAGCAAGCATTAGTGTTATGCATCTTCCGACCTATCTTAACTTAGGATTAGGCGAATTAGCTCACACTAAGTTAACAGTTGAATTAGCAGACAAGACAGTGAAATATTTAAAAGGAATAGCTGAAAACGTACTAGTTGGAATTGGTAAATTTACTTTCCATGTAGACTTTATAATTCTAGATATGCCCGAGGATATCAAAGGGCCTTGGATCCCGTGGAAGCTGGTTTGTGTCTACCGCCCGTGCTAAGATTGATGTTTACAAAAGAAATTACTTTAAGGGTCGGGGAAGAAAGGATTGTTTTCACAAGTGTTAAACCTGCTAGTAGTTTAATTAAGAGGGTCTACATGCTAAGTTTGAGAGAAAGAATGGAACTTGATTTAGAAGCTAGGCTTATGGGAGAGGTCTTTTCTTAGTGGAAACTTCATTAGACCCTTTTCTTTGAAGGATTACAATTGAATTAAATGAGTACATGAACCATTGAGTTAGGAGAAATCAAGTTGATGGACTTGATGCCATACCATTGAGGAAAGTAGGTACTTGAGGAATATCGAACTAGGATGATGAACTTGCTGCGGAATTGATGATTACTCGTTATTGTCGGAATATGATAAGAAGATCATATAGATTGTGCTCACAACGTAAGTTTTCATGCATGATATGATTTGAGTTTACGCACGCTAACTTTTTCCCATTATTGTATGTCAATGTGATGTCCAAAGAGTTTTATAATTATATAATGAAAGATAAGATGGTGTACAAAGGGAATAATGTTGTAGGAGCTTTAATGAATGTGCCTATTTTTGTTGGAACCTTTTTTGTTGTGACGGATTTTACAGTTTTAGAAAATATGGATGCTTATCGTGATGAAGGAATGGGCGATGTTATTTTTGGTGAACCGTTTTTGAGAGAAGTAGGAATTAAAACAAGACGGTTCGAAGGGATGATTACCATTTACAATGGTGATAATGAAGTAACTTACCAAATGGTGCGATCACATCCGAGGTTTAAACACCATACTAATGAGCAATGCAACAAGATTCCACCATTACTGAAGGTAAGTGAAGAGGATAAGATGAATGGAATCTCGCATCCATACCAAAAGCTTAAGGGGTTCTACAAAGGAGTATTGAATTTAGGACCCGATTACATTCGAGATGCGAAGATGGAAGAATGGCTCACACGCGGGCACATTAGCGTGCATGAGATGGAATGAAAAGAGAAGCTGAAGAAAAGTCTAACTTAAAGACTTCGCTGTAAACAAAAGTGCTTCCCGGGAGACAACCCGGAATGTTATTTAATTTTATCGAGTCTGTCTTCCCAGACATCAATACGGCGTATCCGCTCCATACCATACGGCGTATTGATTGTCTGGACGTTATCAGTCTTTACTTTTTATGCACTTTAAAAATATTATTGTCAGTTCTGGCAATACGGTGTATTCATGCACATGATACGGCGTATTCACCAAAACTGACCCGTATTTAGTTTGTTTAGTTTAGTAAAAATTAGTCGTAGGTACCAAGATAGGAATGCACATATTTTTCCTATGTTTAATACAAGATCTCGTGAAAGAAATATCGACGAATATTGGTGGAGAATTTACAAATCTGGAGATCTTAAAGAGTTGGAGTCTTGAAACCTCAAGGCGGCTGTTCAACACGAAATCTTGCTAATAAACTCAACATGGAGAATCTACCGAGCAAATATCAGGGGAGTTTCTCATTCTAATTCTTTTTAATTCCCATATTTACTGTTTTATATATACAACGAGGACATTGTATAATTCAAGTGAGGGGATGGAATTAGAATATATACTTGTCCTAATTTTCATACTAAAATGCTTAAATTATGCTTAAATTTAAAAAAAATTCAAGCATACTTTTGTGAAATTACTTGATACATAACCCGCACACAATAACCCTTGTTAGATATTGTGAGGATTTAACCTTATCCGTTTCTAAATGTTTACCCAAATTCCACAAAATATGAGTGTGCCGGTGATGTTGTAGACTTTAGAACTTGGCTTGGTATATCTATTCGAGACCGCAATAATGAGTACTATGGATTTAGATGGAGTAACTTGTTTAAATTGGTAAATTTTAGGATTACACCCAAATCGCCTTTACATGTTGCTTATTAACTAACTACACTGGTTAGTTAACCCCCGTATAAACCCTTTGTTTACTCTCATTTTAAGAGTAAGATACCCCTAGAACAACCCGTAGAGCCAATCCTTTAGGAACTACACCAATTATTTGTTTCGTTACACCTTTACACCTTAGCCTACCTTGTTAGATTAAGTTTATTTTACAGTTTCTAGTTGCTTAAAGTGTAAAGTTTGTATTTTCTGAGTCTTGTGACTATTTTGGTACACTTGGAAGAAATTTGCACATCGCAAATGAGAATGTATATTATAGTCAAAACTCATGTATTTTACTACCATCGCAATCAATGGTACGTCCGAAGAATGAAGAATTATCGAAGGAATTATCCGGAATTATTATGATCGTGAAGATGGTGAAACTACACCGAGTTTCATAGTATAGTGTTAGCAAAAAAAAATCGAAAAAATTAGAAAAATTGCAACAAAAAAGAGAAGGAAAGTTTGAAGATAATCGTTTCGCAACTACCGAAGGAATTACATGAAGGATCGATTATTCGTTGATATAAATTGACGATGTAGAGTATTGTATAAAGTGGAAGATATCGCCACTTGCCTTGTAAAGTATGTAAAGTATGGAATGTTTTGGAAGTTGACCATCACGGGAACGCCAACTTAGGTTGTTGTTTTTGATCTATGATCAAGACGTTGTAAATAGTTGTGTCTTTATCTAGCAACTTGTATTTTAGACTTAATCTATTTGTTTCATAACTTTTATTTAATAACAATTTATTTCCCTTTCCTAATCATTAACCATGGGTTTTACGCGAATGAGGATGTGATCGAGGGTGCATGTCTATTCCGTCATTACGGCCATGTATGCATGTCTCAGCTGTCTTGTTGGTTTATTACTATTGGTGAAAGTTAGAAGATTCATACCCTATATTACTCTACTATTACTACTCTTTAGCTTATTCGAGGTGGGAGTGAGCAGTCACATGTGTCTATCTCGTCATTACGGGTGTGTATGTGTGGTCTTTGTCGCCCTTCTAGAATATTGGTATCAATAAAGATTAGTTAGAGTAATCAACCCTAAGCCTTATCATACAAACCCATATTTACCTTTATAAACTTGTTACACCTTAGCTTTAGCGGTGGAGATGTGTATCCTTGCCAAGCTTATGATAGAATACTCGTTACGACCGAGCAATTGAGCGAATTAGTTACATGTTACCACATAGATTAGTTGAGTGATTTGAGTGTTTTCATCTTCCTATTTCATGAGGTGTTTGGTTGTGTACTTGTAATGGATCAAATAAATGCTTTAGTGGAAAATATCCTTAGGGAAACATTTTTATAAACTTTAAGGCTACTTGAGGACAATTAGGATTCAAGTGGAGGGATATTTGATGACATCAAATAACGTCTATTTTATAGCATCATTTATCCCATGTATTTAACCCATTTTGTATAATTATTGCAAAGAATTGTTACTTAATCGTTTATATTTGAGAATTGCAGTAATTACGGAGTACTTGGTGAATATTAGCAAAAGGCGCGCATTCTGGAGCTTAAACGAAGATATTTTGAAGATTAATGATTCTGACTACCAATACATCGTATCCATCAAGGAAGATACGGTGTATCCGTGCTTGCACTCACCAAAGGACCACAAAGGAAACAAGCTCAATACGTTGTATCTAGAGAAGACCAGTACGCCGTATTAAAGATATAGTATGTGAAGATTCTTGAAGATATCAAACGTGGTCCCTAACGCTCGTTACTACAACAAACCTAAAAATCCTTACCTACGGTACTTACAACTACTGGCTACATACCTACGTGCCATAATTGTTTGGACCCCAATAGACTTTAATACGCCCATATACATCCCATTAGATACGTCGTATCAACCGACTTCCGACATATATAGAATAAACTCAAAAAACGAGTTTTACTCATCACCTTACTCTCCAAACCTACCAAACACCCAACAAACCTATAGTCAACACCTTCCCTTTCCATTCACGCTCATCCTTCCTCATTTATGTTTCCTCAACAAATCATCCTTATCATCAACATTTAGTTCGACCTAAAGTCTTACGATAATGTTTATCCTTAAACACCCCAAACATGAAAAGCATACATAATGCTTAACAAAGAAACCTTGAGGATTTAGGAATCTCTCAATACAACCATTAGTCTATTTAAATCCACATCATTATCTTGGTTAGATGATGATACCATAAGGAACGTGTTGATCGAGTCTTAGCCCTTAAGCATGTGTCGGTCGAATCTTATCATTGGTTCCTAAACATTTCCATGTCTTAAGCATTCATCATTTTTTTATTTAGGTTGTTGTCTTTAGTGCCACACTTTAGAGTGCATATACCTAAAACATACATGATTTGTTCCCCACTAAGTGTCTTGCATATATATCTATCATCATCATTATATATATGTGCATTTTTCTACTAACTTTGTTTTGTAGCACTTTTCCGTTACTCGATTTCTTGGTGCCCCAATCAAGGGGGAGCATACACCAAGGGGGAGCATTTGCAAATGTCCAAGCCATTACGTTTGCAACCGTTTAAGACATCTACACATTTTTTGATATGTGTTTTTCATCCCTATATATATTTTTTGTTGCACGAAACTAACCATTGATGTAGGTTAAGAGTTTGCAACTAATTTGATCCATGGATCCGCTTGAGTCAATGTTCAAGGGATGTCATTGTTTAAAAGGGATTGATAGAATCAAGACTTCACTTAGGATGATGCAAGCTCGCCTCTTTGATTGAAGAGTTGAAGTGTAGTTAAAGTCTCGTCTAGGAGTCCACCTTTTTGTTTCGACAAAAGGGGGAGAAGAAGTGTAAACAAGTAACTTATACATTTTACTATGAGTTATAGTTTACATATTTTGTCATCATCAAAAAGGGGGAGATTGTTGGTAGAAATATTACATTACGATATTTAATCTATACATTCTCTTCATGTTTTGGTGATGACAAACATGTAACTTATAACACATAACGTAAAGTGCTTAAGTTACTCGTAATCACAAATCATCAATTCATACGTCAACATCTTTCGACGTCTCATGTTTTCTTCAACAACAAATTTAAGTTCGCACCCGACGTAAATCACTAAAGGTATGAACAAACAAACTTTAATTTGTTGAATGATCAAAGAAATTTTTTATTTTTCCAAACCTTACATTTTTTTATAAAATGGGACAAACATTTTTAAAAAACATATACAAAACATTTTTGTATTTATAAGAAATGTTTTATTCAAAATAAACATTTTGAATTCAAATTTTCTACCCAAAAACGGCTAGAAAGTTCCAGAAAAACCTTCCCCACAAAAAGACAAAAAAGGGAGCGTCTGAAAAATGGGCGGCCCCCTTAATTAATTAAGGGGACCGGCCATAATTAAGGGGACCGCCCTTGTATAATTAAGGGGACCGCCCAAATAAAAAATTAATATTTTTCCCTATAAATAGTGGACTGTTTCCACAGATTTTCTCACCTCTTTGCACATAGTTTTTCTCAGATCTAAACTCTTCTTTCAAACCTTTTTCTTTGATCACTTAACTTGTTATAAGTTTGTTTAAATGTGATCCAATCATCCATCCATTCAAGTGCAAGAGAAGAACTCTCGCTATCATCAAGATGCGAAGTTATGTAGTTTAGTTAGTGCATTCGTGACATGTCTTACATTCACAATGTATAGATCGAGTCCATGTATTCCAAACTTGTGTAATAGTTAGATCATGGTGATCATAAGAAGGTATGTTAGATCATGATGATCTTGGTAGTGTCTTGGTGATGTAAAGTTGTGAAGTGTAGGGAAGATGTGAAGTGTAGTGAAGTTGTGAAGTGTAGGGAAGTTGTGAAGTGAAGTTGTGAAGTTGTGAAGTGAAGAAGTTGTGTAGTTGTGAAGTTGTGTTGTGAAGTCGTGTAAGTAGTGAAGAAGTTGTGAAGTCGTGATAGATTGGTTCTAGCTAAGATTAGAACTCGACATCTAGCTTAGTGTCGGAAATTGATATAAGCAACGTTGTGTACGGTTTTCTCCGCCTAAAGGGAGCTTGTTGACTAGTGAAGATAACTCTCGAGTTTGGTGCTCGGGGAGTGGAGTAGGGCGAAGAGGTGCTTCGTGACCGAACCACTATAAATCATCGTGTCCGGTTTGCATTTCCTTTTACTTATCTCTTTACATTTATACTTGCATTTATCGCTCTATATTTATATTTGCAATTGTGTGTTGTGTTGCTTATATAGTTTTGATTGTGTTTGTGTCATGGATTGATGTGAATATGTATTGTTGGTATAGAATTTATATAAACACTCTTCATATTATATCACGCTTGATCGGTGATTTGATACGAAACATTTTTAAGATTTTAAAAGGAAAACGTATTCACCCCCTCTATGATTTCCACAATTGGTATCAGAGCCACGTCGCTCTAATTTTCAAAACAAATAGTTTTAAAAATTGAGTACGATCCATGTATCAAATTACCCATTAAGGGGGATTAAATATGAAAAGTGTTTTGTTGATTAACTTGTATTAGTTTTGATGTTATATACACTAATTATACTAGCTCGAGATAAAAATGATGCTTAAAATAAGTGTTATATGTTCGGTATCAAATTCAGAAAGTTGTACACCTTTTCGCAAAGTCAGAAAATAATTTTTTACAAAAATTGTAATTCTGAGTATCAGGTGGGCGGCCCCCTTAAATATTTGGGCGGCCCCCTTAATTCCTGGGTGGCCCCCTTAATTTTAAGGGGACCACCTGTCTGATTCGACAATTTTTTAGAAACTTAAAAAAATCATATAAAATCAACCGTAAGTCTGTAGAAGTCGTGCCACCCGCCATTTCGAAGAGAATTGAGTCTACTTTCATATAAAAATACTTCCAAGTATTTATTTCAAACTTAATTTAGTCATAAAGGCAAAATACTACTTATTGTCCAAAACGTTGAGTCTCGTTTTAACGTAAAACTTGTATTTTATCTTTTCCTTTCGAGTCGGACATTTCTAGTCGGTATATCTTTGAAAAATGGTGTAATTAACTTTTCACCATGATTTGATATCATTCGAGAATTCAAGAACCTATCTAATACAGGTACTGATCTTTATTCTCTTGTGAAAAAAAGTGGGTAATGGAGATGCGACGTCCTTTTGAGATGATGTTTGGATTGCTAATTCTTCCTTGAAACATTTGTTCCTGAGGTTATACTCATTGGAATTAGATAAACTTTGTAGTGTGGCTGTTAAGCTTAGAGATACATCTCTTATTTCTTCCTTTAGGAGACCCCCTCGTGGTGGTATTAAGGAGGAGATGCGGCTTCTTGGAGACATTATATCTTCCGTCGTTCTTTCTCATTCTAGTGATAGATGGATTTGGAGGTTAGATTCTTTAGGTGATTTTTCGGTGAAATCTCTCCGTTGCTATATTGATGATTCTTTCCTGCCCAAGGAGGAAGTTCCTACCAGATGGATTGATTCTATTCCCATCAAGGTCAATATTTTTGCTTGGAAAGTTTGTTTGGATAAGCTTCCTACGAGGTTGAACCTTTCTCTTCGCGGTCTTGATATCCCTTTAATTCTCTGCCCTATTTGTCACGTTGTCGTGGAGTCCACTGATCATCTTCTCTTCTCTTTCGATATGGCTTGTCAGTTAATGCGTAAGGTTGCTCGATGGTGGGAAGTGGATTTCATGATGCTCATTCGTATGGTGATTTGCTTATTTGGTTCCGTAATCTCCGTTTCTCCAAGCGGCTTAAGGACGTTTTTGAAGGTGTTTGTTACGTTATGTGGTGGGTTATTTGGAACTATCGCAATCAAGTTTTGTTCGGGAATAGTCATCCTCGTATGGATCTTCTTTTCGATGAGATTTCTCGTTTGTCATATACTTGGTGTTCTAGTCGATGTAAATCTCTTAGTATTGATTGGAACGCTTGGATTAAAAATCCTAGTTCCATTAGTTTGTAATTTCTTCTAGCTCCTTGCTAGTTTTTTTTATAAAATTGCCGTTCAAAAAAAAATTATGTATCATGTAACCATATAAAAAGAAGTGCAATTGGGGGTGGTTCCAAAGGGGCTGAAAATGTGGATACGTGGTGACAAGGCCTCTTGGGGAGAATAAAGATGCGGCTAGTTTGAATATAGGGAAGAACAAGGAAAGTGATGTGGCTGATGAGGAGAGTGAAAGTGACTTGGAGGAGGTTTATAATGAAACCACCATTTTTATGGCATCTAAGAGTGGCGGTGGAACTGGAAAGAAGAGCTTATACAAGCGTTGGAAAGATGATTATGATGATAACCCATATGATGATGATGAGTGCGAAGATTTCACGGAAGAGCAGTTAGCGTTATGTGACGCTTTTGATATAAGGCTTCGTAGTCATGTTAGACGTTAATAGTCTTTTTTGATTTAGTAGTTTATCATAAGTTTGGTTTGTCATTCTTATGATAGGTTCGGTTTGAAGCACATATGGTGCATTTGAAGTAATATATTTACCAGATGTAAAAACCATTAAAAAACCATATAAAAATAATAGAATGTCCGATTACGTTATTTTTTCTATAAAGTTAAGGAACTCAGACTAACACATAAAATTTGATGCGAATTTAATGCTAGGGGTTGCAATAAATGGAGATACTAATACAAAAGTAAGAGATACAATAAAAAGTCAAATATCCGTGAGAATTGTAAAAGAACTTGAAAAAAGGTAAAAATATCTTGAAAAATTCTAATATCTCCTACAAAATACAAGATGTTGGTGCATAAAAAAGTTTTTATTTTATTTTTGTTTTTCATACTAATGTTTTTTATATATTTTGATGCATAGTAAAATTGCATATTATAAAAATAAGTAGGATAAAAATCAATTTTTTGATGAACAAAATGTCAATTTACAAAAATTTAATGTGCAAACGTTTATTTAACATTTTTTTAATCAAATTTATGTACCTTTAGAAAAACTTACTTAAAAACTTTTCTTATTCACAAACATCCTTATTCATTTTTTGAGAACTTTAAAAAAAACTTTTACTTTTTTAGTTAGGGCTAATGATTTAAAAAGTCATCTAACTTGACACTTTTTGTCTTTGTGTGTAGCCATCTTTTTTTTCTCAATATATCATCAAACTTTCAAAAGTCGATCATTGTGTGTATTTTGTGACCATTCTGACATGTAAAATGACCATTTTACCCTTTGAAAGTTGGAAAAAATAAGGGTAATATGGTCACAAAATACACATAATGATCGACTTTTGAAAGTTTGATGACATTGGGAAAAAAACAAGATGACTACATACAAAGACAAAATGTGTCAAATTAGATGACTTTTCAAGTCATTAGCCCTTTTAGTTACTTTTACGCTTCTCACAAATGTTGGTGATTTTACTTTTAATTCTATCCCTAATACGAAAATGTATAAGATGTTTCACTAACACTTTTAACTAATAAAAATTAATTTTCGTACCTCTTTAACATTCAAATATTTTTTTTTAAATAAACTTCATAGGTTAATATATTATATTATTGTAAAAGACAATGGATATACAAAAAACTAAAGTAAGCTAAATGTAAGAATACCATATACTCGTAACTAGCTTCAAGGCCATCCCGATGGGCTGCTAGCTTTGAGAATTGTTTATAATCTAAAAGAATTAGTGAAAAAACTAATAGAATTAAGATATAATATTAAAAACCAAAAGTTCAGGTAAAATGTCATTTACAAAACATCCGCAAAGAAACTAAATAACCTTGATTGTTTAAACAAAAAGTAGCTAAGAAATCTGAACACAAGATGGTCATGTTTCAATATTTGTAAGAAAAAGTACACATACTTTATTGAGGGAAAAAAGAATAAAGAGACAAACTTATAATCTATGCAAAACTTCTTTATAGACATTGATTTGTATAATCATCTATAAAAATGATATTTTAGAAAAAAAAATAAAAATAACTACATATAAAAGATAAATGTGAAAAACGAAATTGTACTTACTTTCTCCAAGAAAAACACTATCCTAAACGATTACATCATCCCATTGCACTTAAACAAACGCTCAAAAGCATTACAAATAACTATCTACCTTGATAGCAACATATTCATTTGATCCATCCATGAGTTGGGCAAGTGGGTGTCGATCGGCTCCTCAAGAAAGATTCCATCACTCCATACGTCTATCTTGGAAGTTAGATTTCTTGTTTGGGCATATACATACATATCAGAATAACTGTGAAAAAAACAAAGAATTAATCAAATAAGTCATACCACCTCTTATTGAAAATAGCGTTCCTTTTTTCATTAATCAAATAATAAGTTAGATTTCAGTAGCAATATAAATCTTATACTCAAAATGTGATTTCAAAATAGCTTTCCTTTTTTCATTAATCAAATAAGTCATACCACCTCTTATTGAAAAACACAAAGGTGTTAACTTGGTATAGTAGCAACAATTTCTTTATGATTTTATAATACGAAAGGAATTTATGAAAACCATAAAAAACATACTTCATAGATTGAACATACCGTTGTTGTGATATACGTTCATCCATTGAGGGCCTTCACTATAAAATCCGAAGTTTGGAAGCTAACTGGCATTCATTTGACTTTCTAGCAGGGTATTAGAGGATTGGAATCCTCTAAAGATGGCTTGCAAAGTATGCAACATCAATGTAAATAAAGTCATCAACTACATTATTACAAACATAAAGTCTTCTACTACATCTTAGTAGTAAACTCCTCATATCATTTGAGCAAAACATAATGGAAACATAAAGAATTACATATTTAATAGAAGGCTATTTTTATCATAGAAGGTAACATAGTTAATCAGGTATCTAATTAACATGACAATTTTGTTGATAGAAATAACGCCTAAAAACATTATTAATATTTTTCACATCTTTACGTTTTGATAATCACAAAATATAAAAACGTTCAATGTAAAATTAAACGTAAACAAGTAATTAGTAGTAAATCTTCATTTCGAAAATTATATCACTTAAAGGTATGAATAAATAAATGATTAATGCATTTTATGATCAAAAGAAATTTTTATTCAACCTCACACTTTTATAAAATGTTGTAAACATTTTTATAAACATTACAAAACATTTTCTACAATTAAAATAAATGTTTTATTCAAAATAAACATTTTGAAGTTTCAATTTACAGATCTAAAACGGCTAGAAAGTTCCAGAAATTCTCTTACACAAAAGGGACAAACTGGAGAGCACCAGTAAGGGCGGCCCATTAAATACACGGGCGGACCCTTTTCTTTAGGGACCGCCCACAGGTAGAAGTCCCTCCAGAATATCCTATAAAATACTGAGACTACTTCCTCACTATTTTCTTACCTTTTGCACTATTCTTTCTATCAAAAAACAGTCCAACATCTCATTAAAATCCTTTGCTCATTAATCATAAAGCATTATTTCCAATGACCAAGCTCAAATCCTCACGTGCAAGAGAAGATTACTTGCCTACCATCAAGTGAAGAAGTATTACACCTTTATGTGTTGTTGTTGCAATACGTATAACATTCCTATCATAACTTGTAAATCATTATAAATCTTTAAAGTTGTGTAGTTGTTAGAATCTTGGTGATTGTAGTAAAGTATTGTTGGATCTTGTGATCTTCTAGTAGTGTTTTTAGTGTGATTAGATAGTGGCTTGGTGAAGTGTGGAGTGAAGAAAACTAAGGTGTGTAGAAGGGGCTGTGTAGTAGTGATCAAGTCGTGAAGCAAAGTTGTGTAGTGAAGTTGTAAAGTTGTGGTAGATTGTTCTAGCTTAGATTAGAAAACTCGCATCTAGCTTAGTGTTGAAAATCAAGATATGCGTATGTTGTGTAAGGGTCTTCTTCGCACATAAGAGCTTGTTGACATAGTGAAAAAAATCTCTCGAGTTAGGTGCTCGAGGAGTGGTAGTGGGCGAAGAGGTGCTTGGTTGCTGAACCACTTTAATACCTCGCGTTGTGGTTTGATTGTTCTTATACTTATCTTCTTGGTTTACTTTATTTTATATACTATCTTTATTAATTGTTTAGAATAAGTATATTGTTCATATTGTGCAAAGTGTTGAATTCACATAAAGTCGATCTAGATTTTTTACAACACTTTAAAACCTTAAATTAAAAGCGGTAAACTATTCAACCACCCCTTCTGTTTTCACATTGTATCAGAGCCACGTCAAACAGATTTTTAAATAAATTGTATGTTAAAACTTGAATCGATCTATGGGAATTGGTAAAATATTTTAGAGGACATCTATGCAAAGTCCACCACTATTTGAAAAGTGAGGATTTATTTATTGGAAAAAATAGATTCAGGAAACTTATGTGAAGTCAAAAGATCTAGATCTTTGGCATGTTATTACCGATGGTGATTTACATCCTAATCAAAATAATCCCGAACTAAAAAGGAAGAAGTTGTACCTTTTCATAACAAACACGATGATCTTAAAAGAAAACTGCAAAAATAATGAAGCTAAAATGGTAATTTATAATGCTTTGTCACGTAAAGAATACGAAAGAATTTTTATGTGTCTAACTGCAAAAGAAATTTGGGATACTTTATTAATCACTCATCAAAGTAATAATCAAGTCAAAGCTAACAAAATAGATCTTTTTGTTCAACAATATGAACAATTTTTAATTCTAGAAGAGGAGTTAATAGATAATGCATTTGCTAAATTTAACACTATTATTACTAGTCTAAAAGAACTTGATGAAGGTTTTTCTAGCAAGAATTGTGTTAGGAAATTTCTTAGGGCATTACATCCAAAATGGCACGTGAAAGTCACGGCGATTGAAGAATCAAAGAATCTAACAACCTTACCTCTTGACGAACTAATTGGAAACTTGAAAGTTTATGAAGATGTAATAAAGAAAGATTTTGAAACGGTTAAAGGCAAGAAAGAACAAAGTAGATCTCTTGCATTAAAGGTGAAAAAGGAAGTAAGTGATGAAGATAACTCAAGCTCCGATAGTGAAGACGAAGAGTATGCTATGGCCGTAAATGAATTCAAGAAAATCTTCAAGAGACGAGGAAGATTTGTAAGACAACCACGAGGCAATAGAAAAACATTCCAAAGAAGTAGAAATGATGGTTATGGTAAAAGTGAAAGAAAATGTTTTAGATGTGGTGATCCAAATCACCTCATTAGAGAATGTTCAAAGCCGTCAAAGAACAACTATCAAAGAGCATTTATTGGAGGAGCATGGAGCGACAATGGAGAAGATGAAGTGGAAAAGACTAAAGATGAAACTTATCTTGTAGCTCAAGCTCCCGATGAAATATGCTTAGGAATAAACTTGGAACCCGATGAGTGGATTAAAGATAGTGGATGCTCAAAACACATGACCGGTAATCGAAAGTTATTTTCTTCATACAAAGCGTACAACGGAGGAAACGTAATTTTTGGGAGCAACTAGCGCGGTAAAATCATAGGCAAATGTATGATTTCTCAAGACTCCCTAATGGTATGTGTTTAATTACACATACCTTTTACCTTTAAAAACGAGCTAAAATAACCAAAAACGGACTTAAAATGCCAAAAATATGCTTGTTTTGCTAATTGTGTTGTGCAGGAACGGATATTCAAGAAAAGGACGAAAAACGAAGCCAAAACGACAAAACCGGACACGGAATGGAAAAGCGTGGAAAAGACACAGTCAAGTCCAAGCCCAAGTGTAGAAAAGTCAACCCAAGTCAACCCCGAAGCCAAAAAGTCAAGAAAAACAAGTTTAGGGACTAAACTTGTTAAATCCCTAAACTTGTTTTAAAAGAAGAAAAGAAGAAAATAAGAATGGCGGCAAAAATGCCAAATAGGGCAAAGAAATACCCAAGGGTTAAATCTGACAACTTTTTTCAATAGCTACATCACAAGGACCTTGGGTGCAACAACCAATATAACCCTTGGGGGGTTAATTTGCCAAGTCCCCAAACTTTGATAACACAAGGACGTGTACTGCAAACTCTATATACACCTTGAGGGACGAATTGTGTTAAACTCCCAAACCTTTACCCCAAACTCGAACTACTGTACATCTTCTCCATCAATTTCCCGCCCAAAATCAAACCCCACCCCTGTCACCTCGTTGACTCCCCAACAAGCCTCCAAAAACTTCACCATCCTTAACCCCCCCCACATGGGTTTGCCATGTTGGCAATCCAAACTCCCACCAAGATCATCAAAGGTTGATAAATTTCGACTTGGGCACCAAGGTGAATGAAGGGCCAAGATCAAAAGCTGTCTACACTCTCACAACAAACACAAGGTGTTTTTGTGTCTACAAAGTAACACACCTACAAGAAGACAAGAAGACGAAGACCAAACCCTAGCTTGTGTTTTCCTATTTAAGCAATGTAAGCCATTGTGGCAAGAGAGTAGTTTTTTAGGAAGAGTTAGTTTTTAAGTTAGTTTTCATATAATTTTCTTTTAAGTGATTAGTGCAACTTTTATGTAATTCTGTTTTAAAAAGATTAATGAGAAATTCAGTTTGCTTTTGATATTGTGTTTTAAGTTACTTGTATTTTTTTTAATATCATATAATCTGTTTTCAACACTTTTATACAAAAGCTTAAGAAAAATTGAAAAAGGAAAAAGAAAAGTTACTGTATGATCAAGTTATGGATGAATGAGCAATTTTGGATGGCTCATTGGGTTGCATAGTTTAAGCTTATTCATAAGCTTTGGGTAGGTTTAGAGCTTCTTAGGGAATTCAAAAATCCTGTTTAAGCAAGGATTAAGGTACACCTCTTTTTAAACTTTTGCTTTAAAGTTACTGTAGCAAATAGCTTATTTGTGCTTATTCTTAGCTTAAGTTTGTATTTCTTAGTTGTTTATGCTATATTTATGTTTGTTAATGCTAAACTATACTTGATTCTAAAAATGAATGCTTAAATCAGTTTGTATAAGCTCTAAAATTCGTTTTTAGAATATTAAGGGGTGTATGGGTTAAGTGCTAAAACGGGTAAAAATGGGCATGACATGGGTTGTAGTCATTTGGTTGACTTTAGCTTAAGTATTAAGTTCATTTGAGTCTGTTTTACCAAAGTTTTTAAGTTAAAAAAATGTTTTTCAAAGTTTTTTAAGTCACCACTTAAAACTGTGATTTTATGAAAGTTCAAAAGTGCTTATTTGAATTAGCCATTGTAAACTTGGGTTTTAGCTTCAAAAGAGTGTGATTTGTGTGTTAAAACAAGCTGTCAAAAGTCCTATGAGTCACTTGACTTTTTGAGTCAAAACTACCAAAGTTTTAAGTGTCATTTTTTAAAAGCAAAAAGCCCTTTTTCAAGAGTTAAAATCAGCAACTTTAAATGGTTTTTGGAAGCTTAAAATTTGTGCACAAGTCCATTTCCTAGTGTTCTTCATCTGTTTCAACTTATCTTTTTATTTTTAGCTTATTTGACAGCTTATTTTAAGCTGTCAATTTAAGCCCTTGTCTTTAGCTTATTCTCCCCTGGTGCTAGGGGGTGAATTTTAAGCCATCTTATTTAGCTTATTAGTTTACCTTAGCCTTAGCTTTTAGCTTATCTTAAGAGCCAATAAGCTCTTTGTTAAGCTTCCTTAGTTTCAGACCTTAAGAGGCCCTTTTGACAGCTTATTTTTAAGCTCAAAGTAGCCCTCTTACTGTTTTTGCTTAAGCATAGTGTAGTGATTGCCCATTTTCTTTCTAGCTTATTAGGAGCTTATTAGTTTGTGAATTCAGTCCTTTACTTGCTTATTAGTTGTGTGAGCTGCCTTAGATAACTTATTGCCTTTTGTCTTGTGCTTATTAAGGTTTTTAAGCTTAAATTCACACCAACAGTACTAACTCTTAAGTTAGTACTGTTGTGGGTATTAAGCCACTTCTTGGCTTATTGAGCTTATCCCATGTGCTTATTTATTGTTCTTAGTAGCTCACTTTGATAGTTTGTTAAGTTGTGTATGCTTATTTGCCTTTTTCATAGCTTATTTTGAGTCAACAGTTAGTAGCTTGTTGCTTTTAAGCTTAGTTAAGTTTCTGTCAATTTAAGCCCTTTAAGCTTATTTAGTTGTAGGATTTAGCTCTTTAAGTGCTTATTTAGGTTAGATAGATAATATTTCTTTTTACTTATTTGTCCAAGTCTAGCTTATTAGTCTAAAAGTCCAAAAAGGAAAAGCCATTTTAGCCTTTAAGCTTATTTAAGCAAACTGTCACTTTAAAAGCTCTTTTTAAAGCTTATTTATAAGCTTTTAGAAAAAGTTGTAGTTTTAGAAATTGTTAAGCTCAAGGAGCTTAACAACTTTGGTTCACAAAGTTTTTCAAAAAAAAAAAAAAAAAGGAGACAAGGGGTGACCCGGGTGAGCAAGACTCGAACCCGGGCCTCTACCCTCGTACACCTCTCTTTTATGCAGTGCTACCGATGAGCCCTTGGGACTTTTTCATTAAAGTTCCCATGTGGTTATTCAACATATACTACAACTTTTTAGCTATATAAGGGTATTTTCACCCTTATAAGCTATAAGCTGTTATAGCTTATTTTCGGGCTTATTTATAAGCCAATTCTTGGTTTCTTATTTTTCGTAGATTAGTTATAGTATCTAGTATTTTAGGTAAATTTTTCAGAATTTTTAAAAGTCGTTTAGTATTTTTTATAATTTAATTTAGTTAAAAGTTTAAAAAATTCATAAAAAATACAAAAATTATCAAAAAAATATTTTTCTTTTTTAGAAAATTTTCTTTAGTCATATAGTTTGTAGGAAAAATACAAAAATTTTCGTAGGGTCATTTTTGTAACTTTTTGATTTTTAAAGAACGGGGCTCGGGTGCGGTTTTTGTCTTGACTCGTTTTTGGGTCAAACGACCTCCGTTTTCAGTCTAGTCTTTTTCATTCTTCGTTATTTGTCTCCTAGAGTAGTTTAGAAGTGAAAATTTCTTCGTAGGGTTAATTTTGAAGATTTTAGGTTTTTGACCTTTTGTTCGGGATTCGTGCTCTCGTTTTCTAGCTTAATTTCATAATTTTTAGGTTTTTCTTAAACGTTTTTGTTGTTATTGTTTAATTTAACTTGCCACACTCTCAAATCATTTTTCTCATTCAAACTCGATCTTCGACTGTATCGATTTTCAGCACACACCTCGTTGGGTTAAACAGAACCCGGGAAAGTCTTTAATGTCCCTGGTTATATTGGATTGTTGTTGTTTTTTTTAGACTTTATATATATTTTATATTTTATTATATATTATATATATATAGTTAAAAATTATTAATCAATTTTTGGCGCCGCTGCCGGGGAGGCTGTGATACCGACTATCGTTGCTGTTGATCATTTGTGTTTGAAGCTGTGAATATTATCTAAAAAAAAAACAAAAAAAGTACAAAAATATTTTCATTTTCTTTTTAGTATAATTATCATTTAAAAACTAAAAAAAAAGAAAACCAAAAATATAAAAACATTGTCTTTAAATATCAATAAAATTCACAAATTGGTAAAATACCAAAATATAATATTCTCAACTGAGGTATTATCATAATAACTTCCGGTGAACTTTGTGGTTCCCAATTCGAACAAAAGATTTAAAAACTTGCCTTTTGTGTCACTAGCGAGGTACGGTTCACCTTTTAAAGGATAAACAAACTATAAGAGGGGTATAAGGCGGGTTGTTCCTAGGAACTACGACCCTAAAGGAAAAAGGTTTTTAATAGCTTCGCGCTTGTTCTATCTCAGCTCCTTTGTCGTTTTTCTTTTCGAAGGAGTTACTGAGAAGCTTGTCAGATTATTAGGTTAAGTTATCTTCTTCGTTGTCGTTATAAAATAAATTGTGAATTTACCTTGAAATAACAAAAAAAAAAAATTAGTGTAAATTTTCCTTTTAGTGTATGCACACTCGTTCACTAAACTCTTAATTCCTCATAATCAACAACAAACAGGCGTCACAGTGTTGTTGAACCTTTCAATCTTGAAGACCCTTTTGAAAATCCACCACCTCCTCCCCCACCTCCAATGGATGATCAACGTACCATGGCTCAATTGCTCGAAGCACCAACGAGGGTTTCGACAGAGGCAATTGTAGTCATTGAAATCATGCTATCTTGGTGTTAAGGCATGGTTTAATCAACCTCGTTCAAAAACAAGCAGTTCTTTGGACATGGACAAAGAAGAATCCTATGCCCACATCGGTATTTCAACCAAGATCACTTTACGCATGAACGTTCCCGAACGTCCGAGTACGTCGGTAAAGCTTATGCTTTTCCCATTTTCCCTCGAGGGTGCAACCCGGATTTGGCTTGGAAAGAACCCCTCGATCGATACCAAACATTGGGATGGATCTGTTTGAAAATTTCTTCAAAATTTTTTTCCCTCCTTCTAATAACACAAATCTTCGAATTTCCCCCAAAATGGAATCCGAGATTTCAACAAAGATTTGATGAGACGTTTTATGAAGCATGAGATAGATTTAATGATCTTCTTCGGGCATGTCACATATGGCTTTCTGAGTTGCATCAACTCGATACATTCTATAATGCCTTAAACTCTAACGACCAAGACTCGTTAAATTCCGCCGCGGGTGGCAACTTTTTGGACAAAATGCCTCGTGATTGCCTAAGAATCATTGAAAGCAAGTCCAAAGTTCGTAATTCACGCAATAAACCAGTTGTTGCCAAAGTGAGTTCGACAAATTCCACCACTCGGAAATCTCTTTCCGAAGTTGGCTGAGTGAAAGATATGGATGAAAGCTTTACTCCTTGACAAGAAAACTCAATCCCCCGCCCTACTCCTGTCAAAGCGGTTGACGGAGAGTTTGTGTTTACTTGCGGTGGTTGCTCATTCCTACCAAACTTGTCCAAACACTTTGGCCAATGTTTATAGAGGATAGATATCCAAAGAATAGTCTCTCAAGCGCGAGTCTTAATTTCAACCAAGGAACACGGTTATCGAGCCCCGATTTCAAATCAAATTCGACACCCGGTTTTCCTCCGTTCAAAACCATTCGTATGCAAAATCAAGGAAAGACAATCAGAATCGTTACAAACCAAAACGATGGAATTTCATATAAAGCTCCAGCTTACCAATCCCTGGTTCATCAAGGTCAAATCTATCGACCTCAGGTTGTTCAACCTCCTGCTTATCAAGCTCCCTCTTCCTATCAAAGCTACAGTCTCAGACGTCAAGTGTACTCAAAGAAGATTTCCATAGCTATGTAAAAGCTAATGATGCTGTGATGAGAACATGCAAACTCAACAGCGTCAAAACATGCAAAAATCATTGATCTACTTGGCTACATTCAAATCAAGACTTGAAAGTTTGCTAGATCTTCATCAAGATGAATACCGCCTCTACTTTGGGAACTCTCCCTAGTAACACCGTTACTAACCCGAAAGGGAGGATTTAAAAGGTATTACACTTCGAAGTGGTGTAGCTTACAAGGACCACGATTAATATACTTCTTCTATAAAGTTGTAGACGTGATACCGAGGTCACAAAGGACACGATGCATCCTACTAATAACGGAAGCACCGAAGACGTCCCACCTCTGGTTGTCCCTATTGTCAATCATGAATCAATCTTTGAGCCGCAAAGCTCAGTTAGGTGCTTCAAGGCCTAACAAAAAGCATCGATTCTCATTTCCGACTTAAGAAGAAATGATGAAAAGACGTCGTAGAAAGCTACGACCAATATGAGAAATTATACGAAATCTTTCAGGATTTGAAGTTTCGAAATTTGCTTTACGGATGCCTGATGCTCATCGCACAAATTCGCCTCGACTCTAACAAACCTTAATCGAAAAACAAGGAAAAGTTGAGTGAAATGGCTAGAACCCCATTGAATGAGAATTGCTCAGCGGTCATCCTAAACAAGTTACCAAAGAAACTTGGAGACCCTGGCCGATTTCTTATTCCATGTGAATTCTCCGGGATTAATACATGCAACGCCTTGGCCGATCTTGGTGCAAGCATTAATCTTATGCCATATTCCGTCTGGAAAAATCTCTCTCTTCCCGAACTAACCCCAACTTGCATGACGCTAGAGCTAGCGGACCGATCAATCTCTGAACCAATCGGTATCGCTGAAGACGTCTATGTAACGGTGGGAAAGTTCCAATTTCCTGCAGATTTTGTAGTCGTCGATTTTGAGCCAGACCCCCGAGTACCTTTGATTCTCGGGAGGAGTTTCTTGAAAACAAGTCGTGCATTAATCGATGTATACGAGGGTGAAATAACCCTTCGTGTTGGCAGAGAGGCCATTACATTCAATCTGGACCAGACTTCGAGATACACGGCTAATTACAATCATATGACGGCAAACCGAATTGACGTCATTGATATGGCTTGTGAAGAATACTCTCAAGAAGTTCTTGGTTTCTCAAATGTGATCTCGAGTGGCAATCCCACTCCTTACTATGATCCAATCGT
>BQNB010042115.1:0-44554 GCA_026074375.1 Tanacetum coccineum | reverse complement strand
GGACACATCAAGTTCTTGTCGCCGTTGACGGGGAGTGAAGTTGTTTAATTCTTATTTATTAGTGTTTAAGTTTAGATTTAGTTTAGATTAATTTGCATATTTGTGTGTTTGTTTTTTGTGTTTGTTTTCTGCATTGTATATTTTGCATATTTGTGTATTTGTTTTTCTGCATTATTACAGTCTGCTGTAATTTTCTGGTCGAATACTGAATACGGCGTACTCAACTTCTTGGATACAGCGTTTTAAATTTTTCCAAACCAATACAGCGTATTCGACTCCAAACATTAATACAGCGTATTAGCCTATTTGACCTTTTTCTTTCCTAACCAATTTATGACGTCACTATGGAAGAATATATTTAGCTAGAAGCTGAAAAAGCACGTAGGCACGGTCAAGAGTTTAACTTGGAAACTGCTACGTATGGTAAGGTCATGTATTTTGAAGATATCGACTACTTTAAAGATTTTGAGAACGAGTTCCCAACCATTGTCTACGAAGATGCTCTGACATCTAAATCGGAAGACTCATCTGAGCCTATGGTAAGTGCTCATAATGTTGAAAAGGTTGATTTTGATTTCGTAATATCATTTGACGAATCTGATGAAGAAGATTATACTTTTACATACGATAAAAACTCATTTTCTTATAAATTAGTTTTTGTCAATGATTTAAAATTGGATTCGGACAATGATGATGATAAAATCGATATCAAACAGTCTTCGGGAGATATATTTATCGAACCATTACCTGATGTAATAAGTATCGATAGACAAGGGTTAAATAAGCTTTTGAAAACAAGTCATGATACATCAAGTAAATTTTTTAAAATTGAAACTTTTATCAAGGAATTATGTGTTTATATCGTGACTTGGAATTATGTTAACAAAGGGATGCCGATAAATCTTATTAAAAATTTATATGCGCTATTTAGCATCCCGTTCGACCCCAAGATGTTATATAAGGATGGGATAAAACTAGGGAAAGTCTAACTTAAAGACTTTTCTATAAACAAAAGTGCTTGCCGGGAGACAACCCGAAATGTAATTTTCAATTTTTTATCGAGTCTGTCTTCCCAGGTACTCAATACGGCGTATCCAACCTCGATGGATACGGCGTATTGACTATCTGGACGTTATCCAAACTTTATTTTTCTATCGACAGATTTGTCGATACGGCGTATTCATTAAATGAATACAGCATATTCGACATCTGAGCAGTATTTAGGATTTTTCATACAGGTCTCAATACGACGCATTCTGAAATATGGATACGGCGTATCAATTTCCCGTACAATTTTTTGTTTTTGATTTTTAGGTTTTTTATTTCTAACCGTCGAATACCGGAGATAGAATTGCATTGGTTTTTCTTATATCTTATACAGGAACCTTCTGAACGAAAATGACGACTTTGGTGGAGTATTTATATTCTAGAATTCTGTGTGTTGTTCGTGCCAGGATTCAAACGCATTTTCAACGCACAATCTTGCTCATAAACACAACATGGAGGATCATACCGAGCAAATCTCAAGGATTTTCTCGTTCTAATTCTTTTAGTTTTCTGTCCTTAATGTTATATTTATACAACGAGGTCATTGTATATTTCAAGTGAGGGGAGGAGAATTAGAATGCTTAGTTGTCTATATTTTCACAATAAAATGCTTAAATTATGCCTAAATTTAAAAAAATTCAAGCATACTTTTGTGAAATTATTAGTTACATAACCCGTACACATAACCCTTGTTAGATATTGTGAGAATTTAGCCTTATCTGTTCCAAATGTTTACCCAAATTCTATAAAATATGAGTGTGTCGGTGACTGTAGTAAACTTTAGAACTTGGCTTGGTATATCTACTCGAGACCACAATAATAAGCACTATTTTTAATAGATGAAGTGGCATTTTCTAAACCGGTTAATTTCTAGGATTACACCTAAAAAGCCTATACATGTTGTGATATTAACTAACTACACTGGTTAGTTAACCCCCGTATAAACCCTTTTTTTACTCTCATTTTTAGAGTAAGATACCCCTAGAAAAACCCGTTGAGCCATTCAATTCTTTTCTTACATCAAATAATTATTTTGTTACACCTTTACACCTTAGCCTACCATATTAGATTAAGTCATTAATCGGTTGCTAGTTGCTTTTGTGTAAAGTATTGTATATCCTGTGTCGCAATGCAAAATTTTCTATCTACGGTTAGGTCGAAAAAATTGCACAATGCAATGGGAATGTTAAAGTAGTGTATATTTTTAAATCTCAATTTTTTTAGTGTGTTTTACTACTTTCATAATTTTTTTTACATCTGAAGTATAGTGGATTAGGGATAAATTATCCGAATTTATTGAGATCGTGAAGATGGTGAAATTACATCGAAATTCGTAGTTTATATGTTTGAAAAAAAATGAAAAAAGTAAAAATACAAAAAAAGTGATTCTGTAAAGTATTGTTGTATGTTGGTCAAAATAAACCAACAATGTATCATCTTGTAAAAAAGTGGTCGATATCACCACTATTGTTGTAAAGTATGTATATTATGGATGTTTGAGAGTTGACCGTTACGGGAACGCCAACTAAGGGTGTTTTTGTTGATCTATGATCAAGACATTTATGTCTATGATTCTGTGTCTTTTTCATGGGGATGGTCGGGAAAGTAACTAGCAACACTGTACTTTATTTGTTTGGACTTAATCTATTTGTTTTATTCTTTTTATTTAACAACAGTTATTTTCCTTTTCCTAATCCATAACCTTGGGTCTTACTCGAATGAGGATGCGAGCAATTGCATGTATCTATTCCGTCATTACGGCCATATATGTGTGATTTTGTCTGCCTTGTTGGTGTATTACTTTTGGTGAAAGGATTAGAAGATTCCATACCCTTTATTGTTCTTTATCCTAACCTTTGGTTTTACTCGAATGAGGGAGTGAGCAATCATATATGTCTATTCCATCGTTATGGATGTGTATATATGATTTCGTCGCCCTTGTTGGTTTACGACTATTGGTAAAGATTACTAATCCTATTCTTTAGCTTATTCAAGTTAAGGATCAAGCAATCACATATGTCTATTCCATCGTTATGGATGTGTATATGTGATTTTGTCACCTTTTCTGGAATATTGGTATCGATAGAGACTAGAAAGAATGATCAACCCTTTAAACCTTAACCCAATTTACCATTGTAGACTTGTCACTCCTTAGCTTTAGTGGTGGATATGTGTATCCTTGCCAAGCTTATGACAGAATACTCGTCACAACCGAGCAATTGAGTGAATTAGTTATATGTTACCACATAGATTAGTTGAGTGAATTGAGTGATTTCATCTTCCTACTTCATGAGGTGTTTGGTTGTGCACTAGTAATTGAACATAAGCTTAATATTACGTGATAGATTAGTTGAGACTTCCGGAGTGAAATGTGAGTTAGAATATTCATACTCATCCCTACTTCGTAGATTGGTGTTTGGTTCTTGTTGCACTAAGCTATAAGCTAGTCTGCAGAACTCAAATGAATAGTGGCTTAAAGGAAAAGTACTTTTACTATGTGTGGGATTCTCATTTTCATAAGCTTTCTAAAGTCCACTTGAGGACAAGTAGGATTCAAGCTAGAGGGGGATGTATTTGTAATAGAGACTACTTAAATAACATCACTTAGTTGTATCATCATTTATCCTATGTTTCTTACCCATTTTGTATAATTATTGCATGAATTGGTACTTAATTGCTTAAAGTTGTTATTTGTAGTAATTATGGAGTAATTGGCGAAGATATGCTAAAAGGCACGCATTTTGGAGCTTAAATGAAGAAATCTAAAGATTACTGTTCTGACTACCTATATGTCGTATCCATCAAAGAAGATACGGCGTATATGTGCCTACACTTCACTAGAAACCATGAAGAGTTGAGGAGCAATACGTCGTATCCAGAAAACTCTATATGTCGTATCCAAGATCGAGTATTTGAAGATTCTAAAAGATATTGAACGTGATCCCTACTCGAAGAAACCCCCAGTACGCCATATTGACCTCAACTAATACGGGGCGTTTGTTGGGTTGTTTATTATTTTGTGTGTGTTTGTAATATATTAATATTGTATTAGTTTGTTTGTTATATAATTATTTATTTGTTTTTCAGTTTATATGGTTATTATTTTTGTTTTTGTCAAGTTACTATTTATTGGTTAGTATGGTGTTTCATTTTATTTATATAGGGTTTTATTTAGTTATTATGTTTTGTTTGTTTTTTGTATACGTGCTTATTTATTATGTTTGTATTATGTTTTTGTATTTTTTTTTTATTTTGTTGTTATTTTTAGTATCGACGAATTTCCAGACACTATAAATACAAAACCCAAAACACGAGTTTAGGGTGTGCTTAAACATATTTTTGAAGCCCTAACCACAAAAGTCGATTTTCAAAAGGCAAGAAGAGCAAAGAAGGTCTCGCAGCGTACTTAATCCCATAAGAAACACCTTATAATCATCTATACTCTAATAATCGTTCAGTTTTTGGTATCATTCGTTTAACTCGGTTAGGTTACCTTGGTTGATTCGTTTTTTTGTTTATTACTGTTTGTATTCGATATCAATGGTTATTAGTAATAACTTTAGTATTAGCCTTGTTATGAAGATTTAATGTTGGGTTTTGTTTATATCGATTTGCATGCTTATTCGTTAGTTGTGTTTATGTTTACTGCTAATTTCTTATACTCGTTTTTTGTGGTTTTGTAATTAGTTGCGATCCTATTAATCGCAACTGGATTGGTTGTAACCGACCAAGTTAGTTATAGTATAACCGGGATAACATGTATCCATTATATCGACTTGTATATCTAGACCATAAGATCAACCCAAATTAATGACCTATCGCTTGACTATTGGTTTTTAGTGAACAAGTTTCAAGACTTTAAGATAAGGTCGATCGCCTAGGCGAATCAACAATGATGTTCTGATTCCCTTGGTAAGGTTGTGGTTAGGGGACTATAGTATTTAGAAGCCGTTAAGCAATTAGTTAGGTTAAAGTTCATTGAGCTAGGGTTGTTAATAAGTTTATGCAATTATTATCTCCTAAGTATAGATTATAAACAAACATAGAATACTTTATGAATATGCATTGAATGTTAGCTCAGAATTAGGCGTGTCTAGGTTTTAGGAAGAACTACATCCTTTATCAAGGGAATGATATGCCCCATAGATATAAGTCACTCATTGCACTAATGAACAAAACATGCGTTGCGTTGAAGACACGGATAATCTGGTTAATACCGTTTCTAAAATAGGCTTAAGACCGCTCTCTTTCTATCTTCAGATTATCTACCTTGGTGTGTTATTGTGACTAAAGTAGGTTTAAGTTACCATCAAACCCATGCCAGTCTCTCAGATTGAAAACCCCCTCTATCCGTTAGAATTAGGTTTAGCATAGGTTTAACTTAGAATTAACTTAGAACTAACATACACAACTAAAATACCGGTAGACTTAGGAATTAACGCTCTCGCTCTTAGTGATCGGCACCAACATCCCACGAAGCTACAACTGATCGGGTTCCTCGAATACCCGTTAGTGTAGTTTGTTAGGTAAGAAGTCAGGCAAAACTATAAATGTGTAAAAGAAATGATAGATAAATAATACCTAACGCCAATGACATATCACATCAATCAATATGCTAAACTCAAGGTTAGCTAGTTTAATCAACATGTTTCGTTCTCTTAACCAAGCACACTAGTCTTAATCCTTTCATACCCTTAACACATAACTCGTAACACAAACATGGTAAACTTAATATAACATCTTGCATAGTCAATTTACTTACCTTGAATCCAAGATAAGAACACCAAGAACATCATCATCATCAAAACCTATTTTCACATAAAAAGCAATATCAATAACAAGGGTTTATACAACCCATAACTTACCCAATTTCCATCCTTAATCATCATATGATCATATCTTGATCATATGATGAAAAATCTCATTTTCCTTACACTTAATCTTTAATTAACCTTAACCCATATTATTAAACACCTCAATACTTATTTTAGAAAAGCAATTACCCAAAACCCTAAATTTGGGTATATGAACCCTAACCCTTAATTGTTCAATTAACTCACAATTAGAGGTTACTTACTTGAGAGAATGATTTAGCTAGGCTTATCTCTTGAATTGGAATCCTTAAACACCATCACATGATCATCCTTATTTCTTGATTCCATCTCTTATTTCTTGTTGTGTCGTCATACCCAAAACACCAACACATACTGGAACTTTGTAGAATGCCAGGGAAATTATGGATTATTATAAGTTAGTTAGGACTTTGATCTAATGACACTTTAGGTCCCACAAGTCCTCTTTCTTCCCAATTGTGACACATAATCTTTTCTAAACCATTTTTATAACATATTGACTTACAGTTAACTACCGGGTTTGACTAACCAATCACGCAACACGTTTAAACTTATAAAGTCTTAGTAAAACCTACCTAATGGCCTTCTCATAATTAAATACTTAAAAACCGGTTTTGGGGTGTAACAACAATGTCGCCCTATTCGATCACTTCACGAAGATAGTGAACTTTGGTACGATAATGCTTTGCACCTTTAGTGATTCTTGGTTCATTAGCTATAGTAATGGCTCCGATATTGTCACAATACATCTTCATAGGTTCTTCATTTGTAGGAACAACACCGAACCCAGAAATGAACTTCCTAATCTAGAGAGCTTTTTTAGAAGCTTCTGAAGCAGCCATATATTTAGCTTCCTTAGATGATGTCTCGATGATACTCTTCTTGGCAATTTTCCAATCAACCGCGCCTCTATTTAAAACGAAGACATATCCAGTCTGAGACTTTGAGTCATTAGCGTCTGTTAGATATCCAACATCAGTGTAGCAAGTAACTCTGAGCTCCCGTTTTATATCTCTGCCATAAACAAGAAACATATCTTTAGAATTTCTTAGGTACTTGAAAATGTTCTTAACAGCGGTCCAGTAAAACTAAACTAGATTTTGATGAAATCGGCTTGTTATGTTCTAAGCGAACACAACGTCAGGTCTAGTGCGTCTTACTACATACATGATAGATCCCACAGCCGAAGCATAAGGAACTCTCTGCATGCGCTGTAGAAGCACCTTGAGTTTACTTAATTTTGGCTTTTCTTGCATTGGGATAAGTCCACGCTTGGAATTCTCAATATTAAATCTTTTCAAGATTTCTCAATGTAAGCACTTTAACATAGTCTAATTAACCGTCATGATCTATCTTTGTAGATCGTAATTCTAAGGATGTATGCTGCTTCTCCTAAATATTTTATAGCAAAACACTTTCCAAGATAGGATTTTACTCCTTGTAACATTAGAATATGATTTCCTATGATTAATATGTCATCTACATATAAGATTAGGAAAGTAATATTACTCCTACTATATTTTACATATACACATGGCCCATAATGGTTTTGAGGGAAACCAAACTTCTTGATCTCCTCATCAAACTATTTATTCCAATGCCTAGATGCTTGCTTAAGTCTATAAGTGGAGCATTTTGGCTTGCATACTTGGTTGGATATTTTGGATTGACAAAACCCTTATGTTGCACCATATAGACCTCTTCAGTAAGATGTCCATTGATGAAGACAGTCTTGACATCCATTTGCCAAATCTCATAGTCATAGTATGCGACTATAGCTATAAGAATCCTAATAGTTCTAATGTCTGCCACAGGAGAGAAGATTTCTTCATAATCAACCTCGTAGGTTTGAGTGAAGCCCTTCGCTACAAGACGAGCTCTATAAGTGTGTACATTGCCATCCATGTTGGTCTTCTTCTTGAAGAGCCACTTGCTACCAACGGATTTACCGTTAGTAGTATATCAACTAAGTCACAAACTTTGTTATCTTTCATGGATTGCATTTCCCCATTCAACGCTTCAAGCCATTTTTCAGATTCAAGATATGACAATGCAGCTTTATAGTTAGTGGGTTCATTATGATCCCCCAACTCATGTTCCCCTGTATCGACATACAAACACATTCGATCAGGAGCATTGTGTGTCCTTGTGGACCTACAAACGGGAATTACATCACTTTGAGGTTCAATAATTTCTTATTCATCCTCATCACGATGCATGCTAGTGTTTTCAAAAGTATGTGTATCTTCTTCTTGAATTACTTCAAGATCTTCAAGAATCCCACTTGGTTCTTGAGTTATAAGACTGGTCTCAAAGAATTCAACATTTCGAGCAACAATAACATTGTTCTCGGGTGGGTAGTTGTTGGGAATTATAATTGAGTTGATAAGACAAAACATATGAAAGATGAAGGACTTAAAAGACAAAAGAAGAATTCTTCAAATGATGGAAGATTTTGAAGATTCTGGAAGATCTCCTTAAGAAGATAAAGATAACAGAAGATAAACTTAAATGTTTAAAAGATTTATTGATATCTTTATACTTATCCTTTGTAAAACCTAATATCTCTAGTATATAAAGAGATACAGGTTATTAGGTTCAATGTATAAAATCGTGTGTTCCATGTGTACCTAAAGTGTGTATGTTAGGCGTGTTCTACACAATGTAGACACCTAGGGTTTGGTTGTTTTAGCCTCAAGGATCTTTGATTCCTTGTTATAGTTTAGATAACATGTTCTACCATTAATCAAGGTAGAATTGGGGCTTGTAGTAGTCATTGTAGAGAAGATAATGATGAAAAACCTTGTTGAATAACTTTGTTCATTATGCTATTTCCACTATGCGTATATTCTATGTTCATTGTTATTATCCTAGATAAAAGTTCTAATCAAACTGAGCTTACAACGATCTAAGGAGATATATCAGACTCCACAATTGGTATCAGAGCCTGGTGGCTCATGATATCTAGGATACAAGGTTCTGTTTTCGGTGATTATATTCTGAAAAACTAGGGTTTTGTAAAAGCCCTAGATCAATAAAAAAGAAAGTATAGTTTCGTGTTTTTGGACTATGGTTATTGCTGTCAGAATCACGATAAGGTTTTGAAGACACATGGTGTCTTGTATTTGGTTCGTGGACAAGAAAGGTACAACAGGTTTTTAAAGCAATGACTCTTAAAGATCAGGTACATAAATACAAGGTTTATTGAAGATTCACGTATGCTTGTTAATATTGCTTGTCCAAGATATGTTAATACTGCTTCCATGAGTTACTGTTGCTTGGGTTCAAATATAAGTTAATACTGCCAATACAATATTTAGTATTGTTAAGCATTATGTTTGTACTGCTGACATGGGATGATTAGTACTGCCAGCTCTATACTTAGTACTGCTTCGCATTTAAAGTTAATACTGCTTGGGGATACACACAGGATTCTTCATAGTAGAAGGAGTAACCCATCGTTTCCTTTGAGTATCCTACAAAGATACACTTAATAGACCTGGGCTCAAGCTTGTCAGGTTTGATAAGCGTATCACGCTTAACAAGGGCCTCACAACCCTAGGCTTTTAAGTAAAACAGCTTAGGGGCTTGCCTATGCCATACTTCGTATGATGTCTTTTTAACCTTCTTAGTTAGAATCATATTGAGAATGTGTGCAGCAGACTCAAGTGCATAATCCCAAAAGGATTTAGGTAGAGTAGTTTGACTCATCATGGAGCGAACCATATCAAGTAAGGTTCTATTTCTCCTCCTAGAAACACCATTATGTTGTGGTGTATATGGATGAGTGCATTGGGATACAATCCCATGCTCCTTTAGATGATTCAAAAACTACTGACTCATAAATTCTCCACCATGATCAGAATGTAGAGATTTTGTGGTCTTTCCGAGTTGATTTTGTACTTCCTTTTGAAAAACTTTAAAAGTTTCAAACACCTCATGTTTATGTTTCAACAGGTAGACATAACCATAACGACTACTGTTGTCAGTGAAGGTGACGAAGTAGCTTGCTCCTTGTCTTGACACAATTCTAAATGTGCCACATACATCGATGTTTATTAGTCCAAGTAGATCATTAAGTCTTTCTACTTGATGTGGAAAAAGCTTATGTGCCATCTTGCTAGACAGACATGAAACACATTTATCAAAAGATTAATCATCAGTTGATTTAGAAAGTCCATCATACTGCAACTTCTTAATGCGCTTCTTGTTAATGTGTCCAGGACAACAGTGCCACAAGAGAGTGGAGTCCAAGTTTAACTTGGCTCTTTTATTGCTTATAGCATAAACAAAACTATCATTTACATTTGAATTTAGCGGTATCACTTAAGAAAGATAATCGGCTTGAAGGCGCCTCTTACAAAGACAGTTAACGGTCTCACGGGGTGAAATATGCTAAGAAAAAACACCGTTAGTCTCACCGTGAGAGGCTTCTCCCACGATCAACTTCGGGCGTAAGAATCAGTATGTGATATAGAAGGTTTTGAGATCGAGAGAGGGTATAAGAGCGTTTTTCTGTTAAAAACTTAGCTTGAAATACCAAAATGGCTTGGTATTTACATGGCATTCTTCTTTGTCGTTAGCCACGCATGACGGGCGATGGCTCATGCTATTATCCGATGGATAATACCTTGCACGTGTTGTAACTATCAAATCATGCCTTGTTATCTGATCCATCTTGTCCATACTATTTGACTTTCGGCGTCCTTGGGATTTGTGTCGTCATAGGTAACCAACTTTCTACTTATTTAAGGAAAAGATTGGCCAGCACTCTTCTCCCATGGATCTTTAACTGCCTGTCGAGGGATCAAGTGATTCTTGACTTGTAATCCACTCAACGTTGGGATTTGGTTGAAGAGTGCTTTGTAAGCTTGATCTTGATGGCGGACCGCGCTCCACTATTGAATAATGAAAACCCCGTAGGAGGTATTATATTATTGATATGTATTTATAAGGCAACATAGACATACTAGAAACTCTAAAACTCTACAGGACCCAGCCCATATTCGGGCTTAGGCCGTTATATCATCTAATATTCTCCCGCAATTCGAGCGGCGAAATCACGAAAGCTCGGATAGGATGATAAAACTAAATAAACATTAAACAATAAAGGTTTTGTTGATGAAGACCTTCGACGGCAAGCAGAAACAAATCTTCATCTGCAGCAGCAAAAGCAAAACAAAGCGTAGCAAAACACTAGCAACAACGCAAATAATAAATTTTGATGATGACATCCGACAACAAGCGGTGATTAATCTTCATCATGCGGCAAGACCAAAAGAAAAGAAACAAAAAAAGGCAAAGCACATTTTTTTTTAAAAGAAGAGATAAATAGTGACGGCTAGGGTTTGACGGGGTGGTATAAAAGAGGAAGCTCAACATAGTCGCCTAGGTCTGAGGATCAGACCCACTCTGATACCAAAATCCCAAAAGAAGTATTATATCATTGATATATATTTATAATGCAACATAAACATACTAGAAATCCTAAAACTCTAATGGGTATAACTGAGAATGTGTGTGTAGCATCCTTCGTTACTCATGTAAATATTTTTTAAGCTTTGGGTGTCGTCCGCCCCTTATAATTCACGCTATACGTGGTGTTAATTTTTGTAGACTAAATATTTTTTTAACTAGTCCGGTCCTAACCGACTACTTCATTTTACTTTTGTCAAATGTATGGTCGTTTTCAATCTTAGGTCCGTCCATAACTCGATTGCAAAACAGAACAAACAAAACTCGCCTCAAGTTTATTGTTGTTTAGCATGCCATCCACAAATGCATGTCGGCTATTTGGTATATATGGTGTCATGTGCTGTCAACATAAACCGACTCAATATATGCTAACGTCACCCAACACTACGTCACCATGTTTACATATGCACCACAATTGTTTATTCACTCCGTCCAAAATAATTATTAGCCATTTAAAATATTTTGTAATTGAAACCTTAAAAGTTAAAAGTCGTCTTTAATATATTACTGTAACTAACTTGTGACGACACCTACGAGTGAATTAAAAAGTTCAACTACTACAATACGTACGTTGAGCTAGTCAACAAAATCAAATTTAAGACGTACACCAAAGCAATATCTTCTTCTAGAGTATTCAGCTGAACTCGTTTAATAAAACTTGTATACGTAACTTTTAAATTCATAGTTTAGTTATTAAATTTTGAAAGTTGTATTATCTATAAAATTGGTATTAACTAACTAAGAACTTGGTTAATGAGGTACACTTTTTTCTTAATAAATTTTTTGTTATTTGTTCAAAAAAAACAATTCTTCCTTATGAATAATAAGAAAGTACTTGAACAATTAATATCGGTATAAACTAGACGAGTATCCGTGTATAACAACGAGAACTTATAACGGCACATAGTTATAGACTTATAGTGATATTTTGGCTACACAACACGTTAGACAATACACCTAACCAAAATATAATTATAATTATATGACGTTATAAAAACTCGTTGCTATGCACGGATTCTCGTCTAGTATTAATAAACTGTGTCCTGGTTTTATGCATTCTCAAATCAATTTGTGTGAAAGGATGTTATATATTGCTTGATGATACCTTCTTAATTAAATCCCTTTTTATTTGTGGGAATGGGTTAATGAATTGGGGAATGATTTGGGAGTGGAAATGTAGTCAAAAATTAAGGTTTTGTGCTTCGAAATGTGAATGAAAAGGATGCTGATGCTGTTTGATACTGGAAGTATGCATTAGATTATGTTCTTAGTGATGTTTAAGATATGCTGTTAGTGGTGTTTGAGATATGTAGTTAGTATCAGAGTTCTTGATAGTATATCAGTCAAAAGTACTTTATTTGAGTTCTTATTAGTTTATGTATGTGGTAAGGAATAGATGTTGTCTATTCCGTGCTTATGGTTGTAATAATTTGTGTTTATTAATATATCTTTCACTTTTGCAAAAATAATCAGTTTTTACATTAATGCATTTCAAGTCAACTTTTACATAAATGTATTCTCAAGTCAACTTTTATATTTTAACCAGCTGGGCTAGCTCAGTTGGCCACCAAGGGTGTCCTTAGGGAGGTTGTTATCACATGTGAGAGGTCTCAAGTTCGAGTCTCTCCGTGGGGGTTTCCTTCAAGGTGGGAATCTGTGGGGTTCTGCCCCATAGATGCATCGATTTGAGGCTGGCAGGGACTACCTTCTGGGTATGTACTATGGAATCGAATCACTAATTATTATTCGAGGTTGGCAGGGGACTACCTTCTGGGTAAGTATTGTGGAATTGAATAACTAACTTAGTAACTGTACTAACTCGTCGTTCCAAAAAAAGAGTCAACTTTTATATTTTTTGTGTTTTTTAAATCGTGTGTTTCCTTGAATAAATTTTAGGTTTTCAAAATTTTTATGTTTTTAAAAAACAAGATACACTCACTATATGTAGTATAAACAAGACTTTGAAACCCGCGCTTCATTGCGGGATATTTGAAATCAACGAATTCAGCCGGTGCATTTTGCATCAAGTCGTTTGTCTATTTGTTTTGTTTAATACGCACGCAACCTTGATCGGGCCTCATTCTCAACCGTACATGTTTACATTCCACCTTATTAGCTTATGTGACTCGTCGTTTGAATACTCGGGTCACTAAAGCCTGTTATCTTCGGCATCCCTCGTTCCGTGGTTTCACCATGTTGTATATGGCATTACAAACATTTGTCTCTGCAACAACATTAAAAAAACAAAATTAAAATTTAAGCAAAAGAGGACAAACACTAATAATTTATATGAAAAGAGATGTCACTAAAATTGGTGCAAAACTGGTAGCTGCTATCTAGAGGAAAATAATGTTTGTGACTTCATTCATGCTAAAAATAATGTTTCTGCCTTTAGCATGCCAGTATACCCACGATATGCAGTAAATACCAAAGTTTTTAGGCGACTATCAACTGTAGTAAGTGCTTTATCTTAAGTGTTTATCTACGACTTATGTTTGCATGATTTTTAATGATTAGTATTTTTCTTATATAGCGCAAACTAAACTAAGATATGTAATGCTTGTATTATGGAAGCAAAAGTTTTAATGTCCTGTAAGTTTGTAGCAAGCAAGCAGACAATTATGCTCATTGTATATTTGTTCCAACCACATTTTGTCCTACTTATTTAAACTCTTAACAAAACGGCACAATCTAAATCAAGAAGTCTTCCCTGTTACTAACAACCATAGCTATAAGCCTATAACTAAGGGCTATCCGAAACTTTCGTGTTACTATCATAAATAAATGAATGAAGTCACCAAGGGCGGTCTAAGTTTAGAATGAATACTAAAAACAGATCAACGACCCGATAAGAAAGAATAAAAACAAAGTGTACCTGAGACATACTTGATATCATTTTTGGAGGTTGTCAATGTCTTTCCTTAGCATATCTTCTCTATAAATTGCATGCAACAAAGAAGAAACTATTGATTTAGCAGACATTAACTATGAGTTATTGCTCTTCACTATATTTTTTCGATCTTGATTGTTTGTACTTGACATAATTGATGTGTTGGGTAATGGGTCACACTGGAAATTTGCCATGCGGATCAGGTTAAGTAATATGATTAAACGAATCATATAATTATAACTTTTTAGAATCATTTATTAACTTGTAAGTATTTAAGTAAACCCTGGATAAATTTCAATACTTTTGATATCTATGACATTTTCTAATTTCATTCAAGTATTGCAAATTTTGACCACCTGACATGTTAGTGAAATAAAAACTACTTTTGGTCTCAACTAAATAATAGCAGGGGTTCAAATAACAATGCCACTCGGAGTAGGTCAGTGACAAGCTGACAGAGCACATGCTTTAACGACTATTATCGCTCCACTACAGTAGTATATATTTCATCAAATTCCAGGTTGGGTTAGAGCATTCTTAACACCTGAAGTTAATAGAGTATATCGATTTGTCACTGAATGTCCAGAATATCGTTACATTTGTATATGTAAACGGTTTTTTGATTTTAGGTTCTCACCTTCACCTTACGATGGTCTGATGGCTAGTTTGCCTATTTGTTTCACGTTAGTATCATCGCATCTAGCCTAACACTTTCAATATGTAGTTTTGTTACAAAATAAAGGGTGATGCGGTGGTCAAATTCCATAATAACCCTTTAGAATCAATATCACTATTGAACTAAAAGAAACAGTAGTATGTAAATCGGAACAGTCACAATCTGCATTAAATTTTAACTTTGGCGTAGAATAGCAAAGATAAATAGACATACGTTTTCAGAGCTTGCATCTTCTACATATTGTTCGTCGTCTATAAGAAGGCCATACAATCTTCGCAAGGCAAGTAAATATGGATCCATCTCTGTCACCAAGACCCTACAAAAAAGGATGGAAATTCCATTAATTAGACAGATTTCATTGTTTTGCTGTTATGACTTTGTAGAGGGTGTTTGGGAAAAGGCCAATATAATAATTTTAAAGCAGATAAGCAATTTCGAGTGCGTGGCTAAAACTAATAAACCTATGAAATGTATACAAAGGTTAAGACATGTTTAGTTCAAAATTTTACTACTAATCTATTTATATAGAAATACATTGACATTCAATATTCATTGTATTTAGAGTACAATTCCAAGAAACAACATTCTGGAGTTAATCATTACAAAAATTAGTAAATCAAAAACAGCTTACATCATGAAGCATTCATTTAGATCAAGCATCTCGTTCTCCAAATCTTTTGACCTGGTTTCTAAAGCCTCCCTTAAGTTGTTCTTTAACTACTACTCCATTGGAGATTCTCCTCCTTCTCTTTATGAGCAACTTCCTCGTCCTTGCTTTTTACCTCGCGTTTCTTCTTTTCAATGAGTGATACTACAAACCAACACATTGTTAAATAAATAAGTCGATTCAACCATTATTTGCTTCAAGTAACGAAACATTTGTCCCAACAAAATCCTAAACTTATAATTCAACTAAGTCTCATATTTACAGGCCAATTTTTAGTATATTAAATTTATATAGAAATAAACAATTAATTTCAGCAAATGAAAGTTATAACAGTAGTGATTAACCGCCTGAAACTACACAACCTCCGATTTACCTTCTTTGTATATAGATTTCTAAGCTACTTACTCTCAAGTCGTTAATAACTACGTATTTATATCTCACATCACCAAATCTTTAACGACTTCACAATACAACCAAAATCCAAGCATAATTTCTAACTGCTTATGAATGAACATGAATAATACTAAGCACTTGTAGCAAACTAACAAACAATATTTTTAAAGCAAATAACATAAACTTCGCTCAAAATTTAAACAAACTAAAAATGAAGAATGGCAGAACCATCAGGAATATCGTGAAGGTCCAGGTTAAAACTAATGGTTTCTCATCTCTTTGAGCAACGTTGTTGTAGTAGGCCAGACTGTTAAAGAAGTGGGAACTATAATTATGTTTACCACAATGGCTTATATAATTTTGTTGTTAAAAGATACAGTGCATTTATAAATACGTTCATAGCTCATTGTTGCATAATGACTTTTGATAAAAGTAAAGCCAAACACCCCTATACAGCTAGACATATTAGTATATTACAACAACATCTAGCAAATGAATCTTCATTGAACTTAACTATC
This sequence comes from Tanacetum coccineum, assembly GCA_026074375.1. NCBI lineage: Eukaryota > Viridiplantae > Streptophyta > Magnoliopsida > Asterales > Asteraceae > Tanacetum > Tanacetum coccineum. The sequence continues at coordinate 28,035 of BQNB010042115.1, read as the reverse complement.
CAAGTCTTTCCATTATAACCCATGTCAAATTTACAGCATTGACATTTTTGAAACCATTAGAAACTATCAATAATTAAATAAGAATCTCTACACAAACACTCAAAGTAAGTACGTTAACATTTAAATAAACAATCTTAAGGACACTATTATGCATATGTATAGTAATACTCATACCATGAACATTTTCTCTTGTCAAGGCATTGAGATACGCAGCCAATATCGAAACCAACATTTCCCCTCTCTAGTTTTAATCTAACAGACCCATCCTTATGCACTGCACCACCAATAATCTAGCAATTCCAATGCCAAATTTTAACAAATTAGCACATTCAATTTTATTTGACTTTTCTTTACATACTTAAATTACAACAGGTATATGCACTGAAAGAAGCATACCTGCATATCAAAATGACGAATACCAAGCTTCCTTTTTGAAGGCCTACGAACAACAACAAATGCTTGTATAGTATCAATACAATATAAAAATGATACATAAAATAATTACACCATAAACTTTAAAAAAAGTACCTGATCATCGGAAAACTTATGAATTTCTATCGAAATTAGTAGCCTTTTGATAATTTTCTTTAAACTCGTTTTGTCTTGATTTTGTGCATTTGTGCAACAGTCTGCCAAGAAAACACTGAGTTTAATATCAAACTCATTTCAATACCCAGATTTTGATTTAACAAAATTCTCAAAAAAACCCCAATTCAGTATTCAATGAAGAAAAAGATTAAGGTATAATAACTTACATGCAACTATTAGTGTTAGCATGATTCTTCTTCTTCATCTTGATTTACGGATCTATTGATACAAACTCGTAGATAATCTACGATTGTAATATGCCGCTTGAGTATCTCCGTATTGATTTATGGATCTGTTGATGCTTTGTGGTGGGAGGGGAATTTGGGGATAAAGTGATTATGTGTGTGTGTATTTGGGCGGTGGAAACTGTATAGCAATTGACGGTGGAATTTTTTGAGGGGAAAGAGAAAACATTCCCTGGGAAAGCCTCACGGCCTTACTTCACTCGATCGAAATTAAATCCCATTCGTTTGCCACCATCTTGACCTGCATTAACCAAACAAAAAACCAACAATTAGCAACATATATATCTTAAACTCTTATAGTGACTTATGTCCGACTCCTCTTACCTCATGTGCTAAATGTCATTCGCCATTCAGGTGTAGGGTCTTCTCACAAAATCAAGCATGGTTCTTTGGTGTTGGTCCCTCACTTCTCGTCTTTCCTTAATCAAAGGAGACTGCGAAGCCGCTGCACGGCTCAACGAACCTTTGGGTTTTTTAAAAAAATCTTAACAGTTGACATATCCATTAAGTAATAATTGTCCTTTCGAAATAGTGGGTTCATCAATTGCTACCCGGGCAGAGAAAGTTACCGTTGTTCGCATCTACCATAAAACATAAAAGATTAAAAGGAATATCTTTTAAAAGATGGCTAGATTTAGTAAGTACATGTGATTTTGCATTGTCCAGCAAAAAAGATGACTACTCTTATTTACTTACGACACACATCAATAAGCTTATACCTGATAATTGGGTTATGGTTAACGCAATATTTTATCGAACAAACTTGCATCTAAATTACACCACTCTTTAGAAGACATTCGTGTAAAATGCCACATCTTTAGAGGGGATGAGAAGAGTTACTCTTCATAAGACTTATTATTTTATTTTATTTTATAATAAAAAACGGGCTTGTGAGTGAAGGGACAACACGGTATATGTAAAATAGTTATAACGAGTTGGAATTTAACCCGCGCGTTGCGGCGGGGGGCGAATAAAAAAAACTTGAGGGGCCTTTTTTTTTAAATTTATGTGGAAAAGTCGTAAACAGTTAAAAGTTGAGGGTCCGTTTTGTAAAAAAAAATTTTTACCTTGGGCCGGATTTTGGGCTAATTTTTTGGGCCGGCACTGTAGCAAGCACTGTAGCTGCTACAGTGCCACATTTGTGAATTGTATTATAGCAAGCAAAAATTACCCGCGCGTTGCTGCGGGCGTTATTTTTTCGCGCGTTATTGCGGGGCATTTTTTTTTGTTCGGGTTAATTTCTTTGGTCTCATGTTTAATAGTTTGTTTTTTTCTCATATTAAATGACAATTTTTTTTTTCAATAAAGGGGATATATATATTTTTTTTTGGCCCAGGCCGATAGAAAGTCGTAAACGTAATTTTTTTTCTTCTTATTTTTGACGAAAGAAGGGGGGAGTATAAATTTTTTTTTTCGGTTTGTAGATGGATGTTGTGGGTGAATCGGTGGGAAGAAGAGGAGTGTGTGTTTGGTGGGAATAAAGATATGAGACGGTGCTGAGCTACACGTATCCTTCTGTCACATAGACTAACATTTGTTTAATAATAAACTACTGTTCATAACAATAATAAAAAATGAGTATGTGAGAGGGGATGAGAAGGGATGAGAAGGGTTACTCTTCATAAGACTTATTATTTTATTTTTTTATAATAAAAAATGGGCTTGTGAGTGAAGGGACATCACGGTATATGTAAAATAGTTATAATATCACTACACATGTACACACGTACGATTAAACAATTTGATATGTTCAATTTTGTAAAACACTGATAAGTGATAACCATTTACTCTTTATCATCAAGCTTGTACGTTTAACATTGATACAACTTAGAAAAAGAAATTACAGTTTTACAAGTCAAAATATCTCAGTTTCCACCCTTTTCATACAATATGATGCATAGAAATTGTTAGAAACACAATTTAACAGTCTAACAAGTGAAGCTCGGTCTTGAAGAAAATTGGCGTTTCATAGCTCGTTAGTTAGTTAATTAATTGTAATGTTTTAATGATGTAAACGGGCCAAGATGCAAAAAGCCTAGATAAAGCCCACAAAGGCCTCCTAGGCCAATCCCCTTTAGAGTATAAATACTCTATGTTTTTCTCATCTTTAGGTAAGCTAGTCAATATTACTTTTAGGGTTTCTAGCCATCAACTTGTTCTCTTTCAATTTTTCAATCAATCCTTGTTTAATTTAATCTCTTGATTCTATATATCATTGTTAAAGGTTTATATGAATGATCATGGAACCTACAATTGGTATCAAGAGCCTTCAAGATTGATGAATTGATTTGGTTTGTGTTTTTTATTTTTTTTGGGTATTCGGCTATAAACAAAAAAAAAGGGATTCGAAATTTTTTTTTAAAAATCATGTGTGTTTGTTTTGATTCTTGATTCATAGATGGTATGTGCTTAATCTAATAATCATCATATCCATCTCGTTAGTAATCAAGACTTTGTTTTTTTTTTCGGGGGGGGTGGGGGGGGGGGGGGCCTTCCTTTAGAAATAAAGATCTATTTATATTCTCTTGAAACGAGCGAGCGCTGCGCGCGCATGGTATTATTTACTGTATCCTTCTCAATTATACATAACATTTATAACTACTACAAGTAAAAGGGAGAATTTATGTGTAAAATAATTGATGTGACCCACTTTCTGTTTTTTTGGTCACTATTCGGTGGTGGTTGCGATATATTTATTGATAATGATTTTCGGAGTCACTAGTAAAAAGTGAGTGACCAAACTTATAAGTGGTCACTATATAGTCACTAAATTACAATCTAGGTATATATATCAGGGCTGCTCACGGTCTGAAAACCGGACCGGACCGACCAAAACCGAATTTGGCCAAAACCCTGGACCGAAAGTGGTTCGGTGTCGGTTCGGGTCCGGTTCGGTTCTCGGTCCAGTTCTTCGTTTACCGGTTCTGGTCCGCAATAAAGCATATTGTAGGGTTTTTTCGTTATATGACCGAATCCGGACGAGGACCAAAATTGAGAAAAATGATTGTTCGAGGACAGGACTGATATAAGTTCGGTTCGGTTTCGGGCTGGTTCTCGGTTTTTCGGTCCATAGTTCGTTTTCTCACCCCTTAATATATATATAGAAATATCAAAAATTTTAATAATCGGTAAATATATAACTTTTCATTAATATGTAAAAGTGAAAAAAAAATATCAAACTTATGAGAAATATTTTGTGCAAAAAATAACTTGGGAAAAAAAAGCCACATTTTTTTTACTCTGAACACTCGGCATTTTCCCTTTTTATCAAACTTGAATAAATAACTCATCTCAAAAAGAAGATCCGACCCATCTCACTCTTTCATATCAACTCATCTAAAAAACAGATCAGATCCACATCAATCCACCATGTAAATTCGTTAAACTCTCATCGCTCATTTGAAATCAAAACACCACATCAATCCATCATCTTCAAGCTCTAATCACTCGGTTGAAATCAGATTACGGATCGCTCGGTTGTATTACGGATTGCTTGGTTGTGTTACAGATTGCTTGATTGTGTTACGGATTGATCGGTTGCGTTACGGATTGCTCGGTTGTGTGTCGGATTGGTCGGTTGTGTTACGGATTGATCGGTTGTGTTACGGATTGATCGGTTGCGTTACGGATTGCTTGGTTGTGTGTCGGATTGGTCGGTTGTGTTACGGATTGCTCAGTTGTGTTACGGATCTCTCGGTTGTGTTACGGATTGCTCGGTTGTGTTACGATTCGAAATAAAGCTCTCATTTGTGTTACGGTTCGGATTTCATCTAACTTCTGTGCTTGTTATGCTCATAAATTTGATTGTTAGGTTTAAATTAGGGCTTGTAATGTGAATTATGTGAAATTTGATTATGTGATTAAAGTGGGATTTCATTCGTTTTGCACATTTCTACTGTAATGCAATTGGCACATTTCTACTTATGCAATTGATATAATTGGTTTGAGTACATGTTGGCTATGATTAACTGTTTAGAAGGTAGGATACGAGTTCTTTAATTAATGATAAATAGCTAGTCAAATAGCGAGATGTATACTATTTGCGAGTGAATCCTGTTGAATATGAAATTAGTTGAATTAGGTTTGGGAAGTGCCCACAGAGGCTGGTTGCATTATAATGGCTTTTTTTGTTTATTGGTAACGTGCAAACATTTGATACATGAATGTCTGAGTATGGGTGTGAGAACTTCACACTGCTGTTAGTTAAGTATGTGTGGAACTTCACCGATGTTGACGATAAGGGAAGATACTTTTTATACGTGCTTGAAAATTGTTAGTATGTTGTTGTTAGATTGGTAATTTAATTTGGTGTGATATATAATGTGTTAGCGAAAAATTTACAAAGGTACATGTGTAACAACCCCAAATTGGGTCGCAGCGGAATAAGGGTCCGGGGCGTGTTACTTCTCAGATCAACAACACAAGATAATATAAGAACGACCAAAAAGTCGTTTAAAACTGATACATTGGATTTAATAAAGTATGTGTTACAAAAGCCCGAAGCTTTACTTGTTTACTTGTTATTATTACAAAGATTTCGAGCCCATAACAGATACACAAAATGTAATGCGACTAAATCTTTAATGCATGACTTCATAATATAACCACCAATGTATCCTTCGCACCTCGTGCTTAATGACCTTCGAGAACCTAACTTATTTGTATTGAATAGGTTAGAGACTTTGTTGCAGCGCATATGTCATCAAAGGCAATTGAGCTCCACATAGAGGAGTCACCACAGGCTGTGATCAAATATGTGGATGGTTCATTTTCCTTGAAAACTAATAAAGGAACAACTGAGGGCTTCTCACATGTTATGCTTGCCACAGGACGCAAGCCGAATACAAAGGTACCTGAAGCTACATTTTTTTTATATCAACCTCCAGATTTTTCCCATCTAGAAATGGCATGTTCAGCTCTTTAATGATTTTAAAAAGAGTTTCGATAAAAACTTCAAGTTATTTTTTATATTGTTTTGTTTGGTAAGGCATTATAAGTCACTAGTGATCCTTTATTTGTGATTATCAGCTGCCACACCACATAGAAATTCTAGTCTCAGCAGTTACCCAAATAAATGAGCCAGATAGCTTGTATGGGATCATCCAGACTCACAAGGTACTATCATCTTTCTTAAGCTTAATTCTGTAGATGCAGTACAATGAGTCTATGTTCATAAGCATATTGATCAACTTTTTTATGAGCTTTGTTAACATCTCTTACATTAAGTTTGTATGAATATGGTTGTTTTCTTAAGGGACTATCAAAACAAGGACAATTTATACTCAGCTTGACTTAAGTCCACTAGAGTAGCTCGACTTGACTTATTACAAAGTTGTTTTCGGAGTATCTTAAGAGTTGGTCTTTCTGAATTAAACCTGATCGTATTTGTTGGATTCAAGATGTATCTGATAGCGCATTGTAAATGGGCAGGTTGGGTAAATTGGTAACAAAACTATTCTTAGAAAAAATAAGTCACCAGGGGCCTGGTCGGCTGACTCTCCCAACAAACTTTTATTTATTATTACAAATATGCTATTATTATACTGCCCGTAATTTGTGTCTGACTGTTTGATTTTTTTTTTGTAGTTTGTAAGGATGCTTGGCGTGCAGGAAATTAGGATTTTTGAAATTTTCTCTTTATTGTCTATGGCAATGGTTCTTCTAATTCAGTCTCAAATCAGACACAATCATTTCAACCAAAGGTACATAATATGTCTCTGTCATTATTTTGACATCCACACTTTAGTGCTAGGGGTGCAAGCTGTTGAAGGCTTTTCAAGAGGGTGATCTTTACTTGTGTAATTCATCAAAAGTGTATATTACAATTATTAATTTTGCTTCTTGCATGTCAACTGTCTTCTTTAATCTTAGAGATGAGTTTTTTGAGGTACATAGTGTTCATATCCGTATAATTCTGTATTTGATAATGTGATGCAGCAGGGTTGGGCATAGAAATTTAATGTTTTGATATATTTTATGCAGTTGTCATGGTTAAACAAAGAATGGAGCTGCATTCCCAAGTGTGCACAGGTACATATGAACTTGTTGGAACCATTCATTGCATTCAGAAAAGTCATTCTTCAGATTTTGGAATCTGCATCTATTCTTCACAAGGTATGTTCTCAAAACAGGGTAACGATTTTCGAAACACAAAACCAGTTCTTATAATAAAAATGATATAATATATCATTTTTCAGGATACAGATTTTCTCAAGCTGCTGCTGCATTGCATGAGTTTAAGTTCATATGCATTGGCTTGGAAGGGTGTATTTTTATTTTATCTGTTAATTCACTTCTATGATTCTGTAACATTGTTGCTTTATCGTCTTCCTTGTTATTTCCGGCTAAACAATAGGTAGTAAGTCTGCTACATTTCATTTTAACAAGAGCCCTCCAATTTTTATGTATAAATCATTGAAGTAATAATCTGCAGAACTTAATTTTTGATCCATACACCTCTAAAATCCTTAACAGTACGATTATCCCTTTTGGTGGTGCGTGAATCTTTTTGGACAAAAACATGTACCAAAAATTACACGTTTTGATCTGAAGCCATTACCTAACCTGCACATTTTGCCTCTTGTAACTATTTGTTACTGCTAGGTCGAAGAAGCTAAGACCACCCCTCTCTGCGAAAGTACAAGGTTAGAATGAATGGCAATTAATTCTTGAAAAAGTTTCTCTCTGAAAATTGATAATTGAAGGAGGAAAGCAGCAGATGTTATTTTCCTTTCCCCCCCCCCCCCCCCCCCCCCCCCCCCCCCCCCCCCCCCCCCCCCCCCTTTTCCCCCTTTAGTTGGAAGTGGCTGCTGTAATGACAGTTCTAGCAAGTTGTTACAAAATACACTTTTACCGCTTTTAATCTTTGATACTTATTATTTTTCTTTCCTATAGAGGAAAACCATATACCAGCCATTATTTCTTTCGCCATATTGGGGTATAATTGTGGGGTGTTGTATTAGCGTTGTTTTGAAACTGCTCAAAAGCTGTTTCAGGAAAGCTTAAATATGTTTCCTAATAGTAGGGGCCAATAAGTTCTTGAATTAGAGCCGTTTTTACGCTTATTGTGTTTTGAAACCAGATTTTAAGCCTTTTCTTATCATAAAGTAACTTAATGTTTAGAACTACGAGACTCATTGTTCCCTTCCTGTTTTTCTGTAGTGCTATTCCGTTTGCAGTATTCTTCCAACCACTAATCGGTCAAGTTGGTCCTGGTGAGCGACGGGTGACAGGCACGGTCGTGCCTGCAATTACTATGATCTTTTTTGGATATGTTCAAGATAGGTGACCGTCATAACATGTTTTCCCATGCTAATTGAAACTCGATAACTACGTACATTTTTGACCAAATCTTATTTACTAATGCATCTCGGTACTTATATATTTAGATAGGACGTTTTAATGTTAAACCATGATTCCTCCCACTTTTCCCATTTCGTATAAACAATTTTTTACTCAGTACTATGTATTTAATTATGTCAATTCGTGTCGAATTTCGACCGTAGTATTTGTAAATAAACATATTATGCAAGATTTGCATTGCTATGATTTTTAGATATTTTGTTTGCAAAAACATTTAAGCCGTAAAACGAAAATTGGATCCATTTTTTTTGTTATAGGCTGATTGTTGGTGACCACCTCTTTGGTCTCTAACACGCTGTGACGACTTTCTCGTCACTAATAGTAAACACTAGTGATGAAAAATTCGTCTCTAATGGCTTTAAGTGGTTGGTAATTTCCCATGAGTGACCACTTATTTTGTCAATAATTGACATTCGTAGTGACGACCATTTTGGTCTCTAAACTGAAGAAACTGTGACAAAATATACATCACTCATGGTTTTGTAGCATTCGTTAGTGTAACCTGTAAGTGACCATTAATTTCGTCACTATCCTGTGATGAATTCTAGTTTCGTCTCTAACTGATTTAGTGACGGAGCTATAGTGATGACTGGTGACGACTCTGGTTTTGGTCACTAGCAGATGTAGTGACGAATTTTACTACTGTTAGTGACGAAATCTGTTTTGTCACTATAGGTGGTTTTTCTTGTAGTGACTATATCATGTTTAATATCATGCGAAGACCATCTCGTGTCTATATATCTAAAGAACCCATACAGTCGTTTAAAACCATCTGGTCCGCCAAGCTTATTGCATCATTAAGGCTTGAAATATTGGAGCTATGTAAACCCCTCTAATTAAAAACCTCCAACCAAGTTGACTAATTAGCAATGCAACACTCAACAAAGATGTGGTCCTCTCATTCGGGGTTGTCGTTACAAATAGGGCGAAGGACGGAATCATGATCGATGCCACGTTTGTCAAGATTTAGTCTAGTGGGAGGCTGCCCCTATTGTTCACGATACGGCACCGCGGGAAGAAGGCTTGTGGTTTTGGATATATGAATACGCATTGGCTTAACCGATAAATCTTTTGAGTCGCTAAGAATGGACGCGCGTCCACTTGTCTGAATCGTTTGTGCAAATAACAATATGTGTAAACATGCAGTTCAATAAGCATTTCATTATTTCTTTTATATATTGTTGATGATCTATGTTAATTACATAATTTTTAGAGTAAATTGCATAAATTGTTTTTAAAGTTTGGCCAAATTGCATGTTTCGTCCCAAATGTTATGAAAGTGCAAGGATCGTCCTTGTAGGGAAACGTTTGGTGCAAGTATCATCCCTATGAGGAAACTTTTAGAGAAACCTTTGGTGCAAGGATCGTCCCCGCAAGGATGAAACTTGCACCAAAGGTTTTCCCACATGGACGACCCTTGCACTTTCGTAACGTTTGGGACGAAACATGTGATGTTTTTCAGCATGCATAACACTTATAATCTAAATAAAACATCAAAGCACGTAATAGCGAAAGCGTTAACAAATCATATAATTAACATGCATATAATTAACCGGGTCGGGTTACATACCTTTGGATTCCCACGAGCACAAGAATCGTTCTTGTTTTCTTTGTACTTAATCTAACCCTAATTAGGGTTTATGTGGATCTATTGATTAACCCCTTACCAAGTTTTGTTAATCGATCCAAGATTTAATCTATAGTGAGATTAAACCACGTTCTTGTACACACGTTTTAGAAACAAGTTAACCAAAAGACTAGTTTGAAAACAAGAAAACGTTTCTAGGTTTAAAATCGATCAAACAAAAAAAATCCCTTGGGATTGATTTTGGCCGATCGAACAAAAGGGAGAACAAAGAAAAATTTAGGGATCTTTTGTGTGTACAAAACTTATCTCTTTTGATCCCTTAATTCCTTTGTTTATATAGGCTAACCAAACTTAGAGCCCAAGTCAAGTTCTATTAGGAAAAGGAAACAAAATCTTTTCCTATTCCCCTCTTGCCTATAACCGGCCAATACACCACCTTCATGGGGTGTTCCGGAACCTTCTCGACTTCCTTTTACAAAGTTAGTCCTTCCCTTTATTCGTTAGTCATTTACCGTTAAATACTTAACGACCGTTAAACGTTTTCGTGTATTTAATAAATATATTACATTTAATATAATTATTAATTCGTTAACTCTTTACGTATTGTGTGCAATCCCAATCCTATGTCTCCGAGTTGATCCTAAACACTGACTATTAATTTTTATCGTCCATCAAACATAAAAGTGTCAACCATGAAACACACAATTTGCAGAATAATATTCAACATTTGCCGGTCGATTTTCTACTACCAAAGGGGGCTAATACAATGGGTAAAGAATATTTTCAATCACAACCACGTTCAACAAAGAAACTCTTTCTGACCAAGAATGAAAATGTATACCATTCAATAACGAAACCCCAACAATCGTGACAACCTCACCACAAAACCACCATATGTAATCCGCAGTAGAAAACATAAATCATTGATAAACCTCGACACGTACCCCCCACATGGTGAAGATTATCTTTTTTATATTAAAATACATATTTTCCAAAGTACATATTTTCCAAAGCGCTACTGGCTACTATAAGAAGGATGACATGTCCATTTTTTAGCCAAACGAGCCATTTTTAAACCTGGTCTAATCAAACCAATTCTAGGCCAACCAAAAAGTAAACGCAAAATCTAGCCACAGTATCAGAATGGGTTCCGTAATCTATAATCTTAAAAATAGACAACAATCCACTTATTAGAGATAATGCAAGGACTAACTTTGGTAGTAGTGTTTTAAAAGACTTACCAAATGTTGCAAAAAGGGTTATTGGATACTCAAGCGGGTTCGATACTTCTTTCTGACCACAGAGAAAAAAGCATGATGAATAACCCACAGGGAAAGAGAAGGGTCAAGTCGCCATGGCTGCAAATCTAATAATTTTCCCTGCCAAGATACGGATAAACTCGTCCCTACACACTTTGTTTATAGTCACAGGTAAACCTATACTTGTCTCAAATTTTATTAATATATTTAAACTAAGGGTAGTCTTTGGGAAAAGTGAAAAAGAAGGGTCAATCTGCCATGACTGCAAACACAACAATTTGCCTCATCAAGATACGGATAATCTCGAATGTATACATTGTTTATAGTCATAGGTAAACCTGTACTTTATGAAAACTAGAAGGGGGGGAGGGTTGAATAGTTTACCTTTTTTTAATTTTATTCAAGTTTGTATATAAAATTGTAGATTCGAGTTTAAGTTTTATCAAAGTACACACAATATGAACAATATAGATAAGCAAATAAACAATATTAACTACGCAATATTAAATATGAGACAAAAGGAAAGAGTTAGAAAGATCAAACCACAACACAAAGATTTATAGTGGTTCAGTCACGAAGCTCCTCTTTGCCCTACTCCACTCTTTGAGTATCCAACTCGAGAGTTCACTTCACTATGTCAACAAGCTCCCTTTAGGCGGAGAAAACCGTACATACATAGCTTACACCAATTTCCGACACTAAGCCTAATGTTGTAACCTTTGCCCTTTTTGTGTTCTGAATATTTCATTAATATTCCTTTAACTATTTGACTTTTGTCGGGTGTATTCGATTTTGTATACGGTGTTGACGGTGGTGATTTTATGAGATATGTGATGATTTAAGGTTTATTGTGATTAATAATCCTTTTTGAAAGGTATTATTGTGTTTGTGTATTCTGGGTGGTTTGACCCGTGAATTTTGAGAAATGCCAAAAAAATGAGTCTGACACGTTCGTTATGCCCAAATGAATTTTGTGAAGGGTTTTAAGTGTAATATGAAAGTAATATACTCTAAGTTAATGGAAAAGTTCTTTTAAGGTGATCATAAATGTGGGGTGTAATGTTACGGTTGAGTTTTACGTGCTTTAAGTGAATTTTGACTACGAAAGAAAGGCCGGGACCTCCCCTTGCGATCCCATGGCCAGGTATGGTTGAAAGGGAGACTAGGAGGCTAAATTTTTAGCTCCTTTGTCTAAAGAGATGTCACACATTATGCTTTCCACTAGAATTATTTACAATCATAATCATTCAATTACAAAAAATAAAAAACACCAAACTTTCTTGTGTGTGGTAATTAGTTCCGTCCGCCACCAAAACACTCACACTCATAATTTTTTGAATTTTGACAAGAAGCCATCGAGACATAAATATTTGGGTTGATTCTAGGTGTTTGGATACTTCATTAAAACAACATTTGGGTTGTCCGGTTCGTGTCGAATATCTACAAATTTGAAGATTTTATTGTAAGTTATCAAATTTAAATTCCGTTTATCCTTTTGGGTTTATTTTAATGCATAGATGTTAGTTGTACAAGTTGATCGTTGTGAAAATCGATTTTTGGAAGCGAAATAAATTAAAAGGGTGCGTTTGGTTCGTGAATAGTAATAGTGAAAAAGAAAATAGGGGTTTTTGTAGTTTTGATGTTGTGGTCGTGATGATTGAATAATATATGATGCTAGAATGCTCATTTTTGATAGTAGCTTGTATGGCTTATTAGGGCTTATTTTTAAGCTATTTCTTGGCTTATATGGGCTTATATGCCACGTGTACCTTCTTAAAATCACTAGGAAAGTGATTTTGATTATTTTTGTGTTATGGCATATGTTGTGGACTATTTTTGAGGCTTATGGTAGTAACCAAAAGCCATACGTAGCTTATTAGCTTATTTTAAAGCTTAATATACGTATTTTGGAGTTTATGGACTCACGGCCTAATAAGTCTATTTGAGCCGCGGCTTAACGGGAGGGCTTATTGTGGTCCGAATTATTTTTACATATAAAGTATAATACTTATATATGTAATTGGACCTTGGTTTTGGATCTTAATAAATATTTTGATTTATAAAATGTTCTAATGGTCCCCTTTGGGACTTTGAGGCCAATAAGCGATATTTGGTCATTTTGAGAGTTTTGGTGGACTTTTTGAAAGCGAAATGTATTTACGAAGTGATATTGATCGTTATTTTTAGGGAAAAACGTTTTGGTGAACGTTAAAGTTTGAGATTTTGGTATTTTGTCTGAAAAGTGTTTTCTTATTTTTTTTGAATTGTGAAAGTGTTTGGAAATTAGGTTTGAAACTTAGAAAAACGTTGTAAACCGTAAGGGTCATGTCGAAATTTCGTAAAAGTTTATACTTAGAATTTTACTTATAACATGAATTTTGATTTTTAATAATAAAATAGTATTTTATTATTTTATTTAATTAATAAATTCACTAAAAGACGAAAAAATAAATTTTTTTTCGAAACTTTCCTAAGGTGTTTGTTGTGATTAAACGTGTTGTTTTCAATCAAGGAATGATTATTTTGAAGTGATTAAGGTGTACCGAATGGACTTCTCGAGATATATTTATAATTAATAATTATAAATATTTATTATATTACTTATCTTTTTACGCTAAATAGTATAAGTATGTATTATCAGAGAATGAGATTGATATGATTATAAAGATAAGTCGTCAACCATCACACTACTAAAAAATATTTTGAGTACTTGTACAACACGTTTAAACTCTATGCATCAAACGTGAAGATTGTTTTGGAAGTGATTGATTAAAATGAGACATTAACTAGACTAGGCCGTGTGCAGGTGTTGTTGCATTTACTTGTGTTGTAGAAGTTGGTTGCTAAAGGCTTGCTTAAGGTGAGTTCTCGTAGCCCCACTTTTTACTATTTTTCCGTTGGGAAAAAATGATACTCAAATGTGTTTTGAAATGTTTTGAATTAATCTGTGTGAAATGTGGTTTTGTTTTTAGGACAAGATATGTGCTTATGACTGTTATGTGAATATTATATGTTGATTTACTTGCATGTACTATGTTTGGCATGGCAAGGTTCTGTGTGATACTTGTATGTACTGTGTTTGGCATACAAGGTTTTGTGTGGTACTTGCATGTACTGTGTTTGGCATGCAAGGTTCTGTGTGTTACACCCTAATATAGTGCTCCAGCTGGGTCGGCCTTTTAGGTGCGTTTTGTGAATTTAGGTGTTGCGACTCCTGGTTTATTATTGGTTGTTTGTGATTTGACTAGCGGGATGCTATGTTTGGGATTGTTAGCATTATTCACTGTCATATAGCATATTGTCCACTGTTGAATTATTGGCACATAATTTGGGTTTAAGGTAAAATTCTAGTGCTTACCCAACATTATTGTTGACTTTTTCGAGTTTTATTTTCAGGTGAAGTAAAGCATGAGTAGTGTGGTGATTGCATAGCAGACTTAGAAGTATCCCGTGTGGAATTTCGTTTGAAGTCTTGCTTGCTTGTTGTTTGATTTTAGTATTTGGAGATTTTGGATTAAGTTTGGTTATGGTCCCATGCGAGGGCATATGAATAAATGTAAGAGATTTGTGGATTTTAGTTGCGATTTGGGACATCACTTGAGTTTATTCAAGCTTGATTGTCTTCATAGCACTTGGAGTTTATGTAATTTAGTTTTCTCTATTTTTATACCACGTGTTATGATTGGTCATTATGTTGCATTCTCGAGTTTTCGCCATTGTCGGGGTGTGACAGATTGGTATTAGAGCCAAGGTTATAGAGAACTAGGTGGATTGGCCTAGACTATAACCTATGATCCGTCGTTTAGTTGCGTATAGGATCTATGTATGCGGTGTTCCACTTTTGGTGTGCCTTTGTGTGTTCTTGGTTTGGTACCTTAGTTATGTCAGTCATTGAAATGAGTGGGCTCAATATTAAATATGAATGGGAAAGGATGTGAATATAAGCACGGTGGCCAACGTAATTATAAGCGTGTCACAACTCACTCATACATGGTATTGTTGTTCACACAAATCAATGTTGACACCGTATGGTGGTGTTGCATGTATATTTAGTTTTGTATAGTAAGCTATTCGATGAATGTGTGTGAGTCTTCCCACTTACCTAACGTTTCCTATGTTCTCCCTAGTATAGATAATGCCACCAAGGATGAGAACCCGAAGTGCTGGTCGGCATGCTGCCAAATCACTAGGAGGGGGAATGGGTGAATGGGTTTGTAGAGGTGGAAGGGGTAGAAGACCTAAGGAAGGTAATGATGAGCGTGTTGATGAATTGAATGGTCAAGGAAATGGCGTAGGTATGGGAGCTAATTGGGGTGTAAAGGGAGCTAATAGGAATATAAGGGGAGCCAATGGGGGTGCACCCGACTTCCCAATGATCATTGCCCAGCAATTGCAAAGCCTCTTACCTGCCATGTTGGTCCAGGTTAGTAACCAAGGGAATGTTGGAAATCAGAATGGTAATGTGGTTAATGAGAACGTTCAGGGGAACGTTGGGAATGTGATAGTGAATGGCAACCGGGTAGGTTGTTCATATAAAGAATTTTTAGCGTGTAACCCTAAGGAATATGATGGTAAGGGAGGTGCTGTAGCCCTCACTCATTGGATTGAGAAAATGGAATCTGTGCATGATATGAATGGTTGTAGTATTGACCAAAAGGTGAAATACATTGCTGGTTCATTTGTGAGTTAGGCTTTAACGTGGTGGAACTCTCAAATCCGCGCGCTAAGTCAGGAAGTTGTTGTTAGTATGTCATGGAATGACTTTAAGTGTATGATGATACAAGAGTTTTGTCCTAGTCATGAGATGCAAAAGTTAGAATCTGAGTTGTGGAATCACGCCATGGTCGGGGCTGGCCATGCTGCGTATACTGATAGGTTTCATGAGTTGGCTAGGTTAGTTCCACATTTGGTAACTCCTGAGAGTAGGATGATTGAGAGGTATGTGTATGGCCTTGCTCTACAAATTCATAGGATGGTGGCAGCAATGGAGCCAAAGACTATGCAAAAGGCTGTGCAGATTTCTGGTGCACTGACTGATGAGGCTGTTAGGAATGGAACAATTAAGAAGGTTGAGAAGAGAGGAAATGTGGGGGAACCTAGCAAGGATAGGAATGGAAGGGATGATAATAAGAGGACCAGGACTGTGAATGCTTTTGCTACTACTGTGAACCCTGTAGGAAGAGAGAATACGGGTACTTGGCCCAAGTGTACCACCTGCAACTCCTACCATGCACCCGGTGGACCTTGTCGCACATGCTACAACTGTAACCGCCCGGGTCATTTGGCAAAGGATTGTAGAAGTGTGCCAAGGAATGTGAATCCTGCCAATGCTAGAAACCCACCTGTTAGGGCATGTTATGAGTGTGGTAGTACCGACCATGTTAGGCCAGCTTGTCCTAGATGGAATAGGGTACAAGGACCGGGAGGAAACCGTCCAAACCAAGTTGTTGCTAATAACGAGGGTCAGGGTCGTGGAAACCAAGGGAACCAGGCTAGGGGTAGGGCATTCATGTTGGGAGCAGAGGAAGCTCGCCAGGATCCGAACATTGTGACGGGTACGTTTACTTTGAACAAGCACTTTGCCACTACCTTATTTGACTCTGGTGCCGACTATAGTTTTGTTTCCACTACCTTCATACCTCTGTTAGGCTTAGAGCCCAGCGACTTAGGTTTCAAATATGAGATTGAAATAGCTAGCGGGCAGCTAGTAGAGATTGATAAGGTTATTAAGGGTTGCAAACTAGAAATCGAGGGTCATATCTTTGACATCGACTTAATACCTTTTGGACATGGGAGTTTTGATGTGATTATAGGTATGGACTGGTTGTCTAATTTTAAAGCTGAAATAATTTGCCATGAGAAGGTAGTGAGGATACCACTACCGGATGGCAAGGTGCTTAGAGTAGTAGGAGAGAGACCGGATGAGAAAGCAAGATTGTTGATGAGCGCTAAGGCTAGTGATAAGAAACAAGAAGAGATTGTTGTGGTTAGAGATTTTCCTGAGGTATTTCATTTCATAAAAAAAATTGACCAACTTGGTCGATTTAGGGTAAACCCCTAATTTTTATAAACCCTAAACACATGTAATTAACAACAATACAATATTTGTTATAGATTTTAGGTTTTGGTAATTATTAACATGTTAAAACGACTCGTGATGCCACTGTCTTCTTTTTAACATACATAACAATTATAATCTAAACAAATCATCAAAGCACGTAATAACGGAAGCGATAACAAATCATATAATAACATGCATATAATTAACCGGGTCGGGTTACATACCTTTGGATTCTCGCGAGCACAAGAATCGTTCTTGTTTTCTTTGTTCTTGATCTAACCCTAATTAGGGTTTATGTGGATCTATTGATTAACCCCTTACCAAGTTTTGTTAATCGATCCAAGATTTAATCTATAGTGAGATTAAACCACGTTCTTGTACACACGTTTTAGAAACAAGTTAACCAAAAGACTAGTTTGAAAACAAGAAAACGTTTCTAGGTTTAAAGTCGATCGAACAAGAATCCCTTGGGGATGATATTGCCCAAAAGACTAGTTTGAAAACAAGAAAACGTTTCTAGGTTTAAAATCGATCAAACAAAAAAAATCCCTTGGGATTGATTTTGGCCAAAACTTATCTCTTATGATCCCTTAATTCCTTTGTTTATATAGGCTAACCAAACTTAGAGACCAAGTCAAGTTCTATTAGGAAAAAGGAAACAAAATCTTTTCTTTTTCCCCCTTGCCTATATCCGGCCAATACACCACCTTCATGGGGTGTTCCGGAACCTTCTCGACTTCCTTTACAAAGTTAGTCCTTCCCTTTATTCGTTAGTCATTTACCGTTAAATACTTAACGACCGTTAAACGTTTTCGTGTATTTAATAAATATATTACATTTAATATACTTATTAATTCGTTAACTCTTTACGTATTGTGTGCAATCCCGTGGTCTCGAGTTCGATCCTAACACAAGACTATTAATTTATCGTCCATAAACTAACAACATGCAAATTGGCCAACTTTAGAGACGATTTATACAATTTTTGTGTGGAGATTCAGTTGGAAGGTTATTCGTTCACTTGGTCTCATCCGTTGGCTGCAAAAATGAGTAAGTTGGATCGGTTCTTAGTTTCGAAAGGTTTTCTTTCTTTATTTCTGCATATTTCAGCTTTATGTCTTGATAAGAATTTGTCGGATCACCGACCGATTTTGCTTCGTGAGATGGTTACAGATTATGGTGCAACCCCCTTTAGGTTGTATCATTCTTGGTTTTCCTTCTATGGGTTTGACGATATGGTCAGGACTGCTTGGAATTCATTTGTTCTTGAGGATTCTAATGGTATGGTCCGGTTCAAAAAGAAATTGCAAATGCTGAAAAAGGAAATTCGATCATGGGTGGTTGTTCATAAACGAAAACAGTCGGGAAGGTTAATTGATATTCAAGAGAAATTAAGTGGTATTGATCATATATTAGATCAAGGTGGAGTGTTTGATGAGATTCTTCTTTCCCGGATGGAATTGATGAAACAAATGCAAGATATCAAGTCCACTGCTGTTCGTGACCATATGCAGAAGGCTAAGATTCAGTGGGCTGTTGAGGGTGATGAGAACTCTAATTTTTTTTCATGGTATTGTTAATCGTAAGCGTGTTCACTTATCAGTCAAGGGCGTTATGGTTGATGGAGAATGGGTTGATGAGCCTAATCGTGTTAAAGAAGAATTCCGTTCTCACTTTGCTAATAGGTTCCAAGACACGGGTGTGAGTCGTTGTCGGCTGAATTTCAGGTTCCCGTCTCGCCTCACTGCTGACCAGATTTCTGATCTGGAAAAATCGGTGTCTTCTGAAGAAATTCGCAAAGCTATATGGAGTTGTGGCGAAAATAAATCGCCTGGGTCGGACGGGTTCACTTTTGAATTATTTCGCAAATATTGGGATTCCATTGGGCCAGATATGTGCGTCGCGGTAGAGTGGTTTTTCAGGCATAACTCTTTTGCTAAAGGTTGTAATGCTTCTTTTATCACTTTGATTCCGAAATGTCAGGATCCCAAGACCGTGAGTGATTTTTGGCCTATTAGCTTAATTGAGAGTCTATATAAAGATGTGACGAAAATTCTTGCTATTCGTTTGTCTTCGGTTATTTCGGACCTTATTTCAGATGTTCAGACCGCATTTCTCCCTAACCGTCAGATTCTTGATGGGCCGTTTATTATAAATGAGTTACTCTCTTGGTGTAGGCATAAAAAGCAGCAAGCCATGGTTTTCAAAGTTGATTTTGCCAAAGCTTACGACTCAGTTCGGTGGGATTACCTGGATGATGTTCTTTTTTCTTTTGGTTTCGGTGTTAAATGGCGCTCTTGGATAAAAGGAAGTTTAATCTCAGGTATGGCTTCTGTTCTTGTTAATGGAAGTCCTACTTCAGAATTTCAATTTCATTGCGGTCTGAAACAAGGGGATCCTTTGGCTCCTTACCTCTTCATTCTTGTTATGGAATCGCTCCATTTGTCGGTTTCTAGAACTGTCGAGGCTGGTATATTCACTGGTATTAAAATTGATTCTGCTCTCTCGATTTCTCATCTTTTTTATGCGGACGATGCGGTATTTATTGGTGAGTGGACGGATAGTAACTTAAGGAGTATTATTCAAATGCTCCATTGTTTCTCGTTGGCGTCGGGGTTGAAGATTAATCTTCAGAAAAGCAATCTTCTAGGAGTGGGTGTCACCGGCAGTTTAGTTAATGAAGCGGCTGCCTCCATTGGTTGTTCGGTCATGAAAGCCCCTTTCAAATACTTAGGGGTTATGGTTGGAGGTAATATGTCTAAGATCAATGCTTGGGATGATATGGTTGGTAAGATTAAGTCTAGGCTTTCGAAGTGGAAGATTAATACCCTCTCCATAGGAGGTCGTCTCACGTTACTAAAGGCGGTTTTAGGCTCTACTCCCATCTACCCTATGTCTTTATACAAGGTGCCGAAGACCGTGTTACATGAGATGGAATCTTTACGTCGTAATTTTTTTAATGGTGTTCAAGGTGTCGATAGGAAGATTTCGTGGGTTAAGTGGACGAAAGTGCTCGCTTCTAAGAAATATGGAGGTTTAGGTGTCTCCAGTTTTTATGCCCTTAATCGTGCGCTTCTTTTCAGATGGGTGTGGATATTTCTTTCTCATGATAATTCGTTGTGGTTTCGTTTCATTTCAGCCATGCATGGTTCTTCTTTCCAGACACGCTCTTCTTTCCATTGTTCGAATTGGTTGTCTATTATTCGGGAAGTTTCGGCCTTAAAACTTCAAGGTATAGACTTTCTATCTCATTGTAAGCGTC
Source organism: Tanacetum coccineum (assembly GCA_026074375.1). Classification (NCBI taxonomy): domain Eukaryota; kingdom Viridiplantae; phylum Streptophyta; class Magnoliopsida; order Asterales; family Asteraceae; genus Tanacetum; species Tanacetum coccineum. The sequence continues at coordinate 7,670 of BQNB010042115.1, read as the reverse complement.
GTGTTGGTTCAGGTATGCAAACTCGCTTCTGGGAAGATCTTTGGTTAGGTAAGGTTCCTTTCAATGAGATTTTCCCTAGGTTGTACGCCCTGGAGAACAATAAGGAATGTTCAGTTGCGGTTAAAATGCAAGGCTAGATCGATAGCTCTTTTCGTCGCCATGTCAGGGGAGGTGTGGAAACTCAGCAGCTCGAAAACATTCAGGATTTGGTTAGGTCGAAGGTTCTTTCTAATGTAGATGATAGATGGGCTTGGGACTTGAACGGGGATGGGGACTTTTGTGTTAAAGATGCTCGTGACCTTGTGGATGAGGTTCTACTTCCAAAGGAGAATGTTGCTACCAGATGGATTAAGACTATTCCTATTAAGGTGAATGTTTTCACGTGAAAACTCCACCTTGATCGTCTCCCCACTAGGTCTAACCTTCTCAAACGTGGTATTCAGGTGCAATCTTCTTTATGTTCGATATGTAATGTCTTGCAGGAAGATACATCCCATCTTTTCTTTTCCTATGACGTGGCTTTAGCTATTTCTCGGCTTATATGTCGATGGTGGAACGTTTTTTGGAGCCCTGTTGATTCTTATCCGGGCTGGTTGGAGTGGTTTAATTCTATTCGATTGGGCTCCAAGCTTAAAGGGATCCTAGAAGGCGTTTTTTATGTGTCTTGGTGGTGCTTGTGGAATTTCCGTAACCAGCTTCTTTTTTCTTCCAAGAAACCGCGCAAAGAGACTTTGTTCGATGATGTTGTTTCTCGTTCTTTCATTTGGAGTAATTCTAGATGTAATCTAAAGTTTACTTGAGATTATTGGCGTCAACATCCTTACTTGATTGTTTTGTACTTGTTCTAGCTCTTTACTAGCTTTCTAATCAAAGTTGTCGTTAAAAAAAAAAAAAAAAAACATAAGTGAAATTAATCATGTAAAATTTTGTATTAGGTGACGTTTGATGTCGGTTAGATGAACGTGGCATACTTTCTTACGTATTTTGCGATAGCTATGGTTTTCATATTGTTGTAGTTTTGGGTTTAGTTGATAGAAACGAGGTGGTTCGTTACTCTAAGCGATGTTGTTAAAACCGTGTTGACGTCAAGATCATCAAAAGAACACATAAAATTCCTCCGATCGATAATGTCGAAATCATGCCGTACATCTTTACATCGTTCCTACCGGAGACTAAAAGGAAATGATGGTTGGTGAAAAAACTCGTCTCTAGTGAGCTTTTACGGATTTGTTAAAAATAAAAAATAATAACATGTTTTTACCTATAGAGTAATATAGTTTGTTTCTCAGGTGATTCTAGTTTTAATATCTGTGTACGCACATGATTTAGACATTGAATTTAAATTCAGTGTTAATCTTACAAGTGTGTTATTTTTTCGTATCTGCATATTGAAGGTTTTGTTTATCATTATTTCAGTAATTGTGAATGCGGGTTTCTTTTAGTTTAAACAATTGTAACTGTTAAAATAATTATTTTCTATCATATTAAACAAAAAATGTTAATCCACATGTTTGCCAATTACATTGTTGTGTGTTAAATAATTTAGCCGTGTTAATATTAAAACCCGAGTTTATAAAATGAAATAACAATGAGTCTTTAGTGAACGCATATTGTAAAAAACAATTGTTTTCGAGATATTCTTACTTAACTAATAGAGAGGAAAAAACATGAGTTTTTCGGATACACACAACATCATCTATTTATCTATGCACACAATAATTCGTGCTTTCATTTTGATATTAATAATCTTGTGCATATATATGTTGTATTTTTAAAATATAAAATTTAGGGGTACAAAGTCTAATGGATTATTTGTTTATTTTTTAAAGTTATCAAAAAACATAGAAACTTATAAATTTACACTTAACTCTGTATTATTTATTTAAAATTCAACCATTAAAGTTTTATTAATGACCTCCTATTTTTTTAAGTTTTTGTTTTCATAAATTTGACACACATATTTTTTATGTTTTTTTTCTCTACCAAAATTTTCAATTTTTACCTAATTGGATTCAATTTTGACTTTTTAACCAATTAGATCGCACGATTTTACTTATGTGTCAAAATCAAGCGTTCTGATTAGTCCAATTTATTTTTATATAAGATCAAATTTTATAGGAAACTCTGAAATGATTTAATTCCTTTATTATATAAAAGATAGGAATCAAACTAATAATATATACAATGAAAACATATATAAGTTGAGTATGAAATTTTGAAATTATCAGGTAGTAATAACCTAGAGAAACTGATAAGTACAACGATAAATTTATTTATTCTCATTTTATCTACCAGAAAATATTTTATCTTGGATTTTTATTGCTCTGAAAAACTAGGTTTCTCGGCACATTTTAACTATTACCGTACATTTTTCTTTCATTTTCTTTTAAATTTATTTTTGCACAAGTTGTGAAACACACATGTGACACGGTCGCTGCCTCTTGACACTCATTTTGCTTCCAAAGAACCGAGCACAAGGGACTGTGTTCGATGATGATTGTTTCTCGTTATTTCTATTTGGATATTTCTAGATGTAATCTAAAGTTTACTTGTGATTTTGGCGTCAACTCCTTACTGATTGTTTTGTAGCTGTTTCTAGCTCTTTACTACTGTTCTTGTATCAAAGTTGTCGTTAAACAAAAAAAAACATAAGTGAATTAATCATGTAAATTTTTGTATTAGCTGGTCGTTTCGATGTTCGGTTTAGATGAAATCGTGGCATACTTTCTTTACGTATTTTGCGATAGCTATGGTTTTTCATATTGTTGTAGTTTTGGGTGTTTGTTGATAGAAATCGAGGTGGTTCGTTACTCTAAGTAGCGGTTGTTGTTCTTAAAGTGTTGACCGTCAAGATCATTCAAAAGACCCACATATGAAATTCATCCGATCGACTAATGTCGAAATTCTTGCGGATACATATTTGATCATCGTTCATTACGGTGACTTAGAAAGGAAATGTTTGGTTGGTGAAAAAAACTCGGTCTCTAGTGAGCTTTTACGGATTGTTAAAAATACAAAATTTAACTAACATGTTTTATACCTATAGGGGGGAGGGTTGAAATATAGTTGTTTATCAGGTGATTCTAGTTTTAATATCTGTGTATGCACATGATTTAGACATTGAATTTTAATTCAGTGTTAATCTTACAAGTGTGTTATTTTTTCGTATATGCATATTGAAGGTTTTGTTTACCATTATTTTAGTAATTGTGAATGCGGATTTCTCTTAGTTTAAACAATTGTAACTGTTAAAATAATTATTTCCTAGCATATTAAACAAAAAAAATGTTAATCCACATGTTTGCCCAAATTAACATTGTTGTGTGTAAATTATTTAGCCGTGTTATATATTAAAAACCCGAGTTTCTAAATGGTAATTAACAATGATTCTTTAGTGAACGCATATTGTAAAAAACAAATTGTTTTCGGATATTCTTACTCTAACATTCAGAGAGGAAAATCATGGTTTTTCGGATACACACAACATCATCTATTTATCTATGACAGACAATATTCGTGCTTTGTCATTTTGATATTAATAATCTTGGCAATATAATTTGTTGAATGTTTTTAAAATAATGAGAATTTTGGGTTTACTCAAAGTCTAATGGATTATTTGTTTATTTTTTAAAGTTATCAAAAAACATAGAAACTTATAAATTTACACTTAACTCTGTATTATTTATTTAAAATTCAACCATTAAAGTTTTATTAATGACCTCCTATTTTTTTAAGTTTTTGTTTTCATAAATTTGACACACATATTTTTTATGTTTTTTTTCTCTACCAAAATTTTCAATTTTTACCTAATTGGATTCAATTTTGACTTTTTAACCAATTAGATCGCACGATTTTACTTATCCCGTTGTCAAAATCAAGCGTTCTGATTAGTCCAATTTATTTTTATATAAGATCAAATTTTATAGGAAACTCTGAAATGATTTAATTCCTTTATTATATAAAAGATAGGAATCAAACTAATAATATATACAATGAAAACATATATAAGTTGAGTATGAAATTTTGAAATTATCAGGTAGTAATAACCTAGAGAAACTGATAAGTACAACGATAAATTTATTTATTCTCATTTTATCTACCAGAAAATATTTTATCTTGGATTTTTATTGCTCTGAAAAACTAGGTTTCTCGGCACATTTTAACTATTACCGTACATTTTTCTTTCATTTTCTTTTAAATTTATTTTTGCACAAGTTGTGAAACACACATGTGACACGGTCGCTGCCTCTTGACACTCATTATATATATATATATACTATATTAGGGTTAAAACTACGTAGTTTTAACCGTTTGTTACAGTGCTCATTTTTTTGGGCTCCTATTTTAGCCCAACCCATTTGGTTTTTTTTCTTGGCCCAGCCCATTTGGTTTTTTTTTTTCTTTTTAACGTATGCAACATAAAAAAAAAACTAATCGGCTCAAAATAAGAAAAAAAATTACAAAAGTACTTATTTATTTAAATAAAAAATATCCGACATGAGATAAACCACTAACATCTACGCCATATTTAAAAAAAAACTATTAAACATTTTTTCTTCTTTAAAAATTAGGTAACACAAAAAAAATGCACGGCACAAAATAAGGAATTTTTTTTAGGAAATAAATTACAAAAAAAGTTTACTGTTTTATTCAGATAAAAACATACCGCCCAAAACAACAACAAAAGATTAAACAAAAAAAAAAAATTAGGCGCCCAAACACATACGCCCATCTAAAAAACTTGTAAACATGATGACCGAAAAATAAACGCGCAAACTATTAAACATTTTTTTTTCTTTAAATTATATAAATATACTATATTACTATATTTGGTTAAAACTATCGTAGTTTTGAACTTGCTTTTTGGGGGGGTTACAGTATCTACAGTAAACGGCCCATTGGGCTCTCATTTGGGCCGACCCATTTGACTTTTCGTTTTTAAGTAGGCCAGATTATAAAAAAAAAATTGCTCGGCACAAAATAAGAAACCCTTTTTATCTAAATTACAGATTTATTTAGAGATCAAAATTATTCGCGCATGAGGCGACGACATTACGCGTCCTAACAAAATTGATCGACCACAAATAGAAAAAAAAATAAATACATTTATGCTAAATATAAAGAAAAGATGCAACGACTATTACGCGCTAACAATGAGCCCGGATATAATAAAAAAACTATTAAACATGAGACCGAAAAAATAAACCCGCACAAAATAAAAAATATAAAAAAAATGCTCAGCACAAAATAGAAAAAAAAAATATAGATTTATTCAGATAAAAAAATACCCACGACATGACGGCCAACACATAAGCCCATATAAAAAAACTATTAAACATGAGACCGGAAAAATAAAGCCGCACAAAAAAAAAAATTAACGTCTCGCATCAACGCACGGGCAATCATGCTTAAAAAAACACCCATATCTATGATAAAAGAAACACCGCCCCGCAGCAACGCGCGAGCAACTATGCTTGTTATAACTAAATTGACGTGTGAAATTTTACATATTGATCAAAATCGTAGGCCTCAACCTTAAATACACGTTGTTGTCACAATTAGTGTTTGTTATGCGTTTCATTAGATAACAACTAAATTTGCATATGTAATTCTATACATTCTCATTTTACTTGTAAAATTATTTTTACTTCATATTACGTAGGATAAAGCGGAAGTTTAATAACATATTTTCCTATTACTATTGTTAACTTATTATAATTTAGGGGCATTTACATGTATCCTAAAAAAAACTTCTATATTTACATATTTTCTCAAACATGCTTCAATTTCATTGTAAATTATGCATTGAAAACTTGTGTTTTGAGGAAATATGTTATTTATAAAGTTTCATTGGGTATATATGAAATTCCCCCTATAATTTAGGTTTCTCGGCACATTTTATCTACCAGAAAATATTTTATCTTGGATTTTCATATGTTATTTATAAAGTTTCATTGGGTATATATGAAATTCCCCCTATAATTTAGGTTTCTCGGCACATTTTATCTACCAGAAAATATTTTATCTTGGATTTTCATATGTTATTTATAAAGTTTCATTGGGTATATATGAAATTCTCCTTATAATTTAGGGTACTGATGTAAAGTAATATATGGAACCTACTATCTATCTTTAGAAATTAGAATCATTTTTATATATTTAACTTATTTAATTGAATATCCACGAGTATTTCTAATTTTAAGAAAAATATTGACATACTTTTGATTTTTGCAAAAATATTGACGTAACAATTAAGTTTTGTAAAGATATAGAAGAAAGAGAATTGCTACATCCACAAAATAATTTCCACAAAATGACATGTATCCAATCAAAATCTTTTTGGTCATTTCTCTTTCTTCCTTTTTGATTAACATCTCCCTATTAATGCATGCCACATCATTTTGTGAAACTTCTTTTGTGAATTTTTTTGTGGTTGTAACATCCTCTAGAAGAAATTCTTGTTTTTAGCCATTTTGAAGGTTAACAGACAAGTTGTAGAATTGGAAGTCTTTGAAAACCTTAGACAAATCAAACTTAGATTAATTCACTTTCTAGTCTCCACAGACAAAAACGTGGGACAACATTTAGTGTCGTGTTATGGAAAATTGAAAATATGGGACAACGTACATTTAATGTTGCATTATGGAAAAATTGAACAATCACCAACTGGTCTATTCACTTTAACCTTAATGGATCCCATGATAAAGTGTTCTAATACGCAAGTGTAAGCAGCCAGGAAATCAAATTATCATTTATCTGTTGAAATTAGTAGACATAAAAATCATATTAACTTTGACGTGAGCAAATAAACCGGTTCAAGAACCGGTTCTTCAAACCGAACCAGAAACCGGACCGGTCAACCCCGGTTTTGACCTGAACCGGTTCCGGTTCATGGTCAAACCGGAGGTTTGGAACCGGTTTAGGGTTTTCCCGTTTTGGCCGGTTTGTCGACCGGTTTTAGGAACCGACAAACCGAAACCGAACCGGTTAACCGGTTCTAAACCGGTTCGGGTACCCTTTTTTTCTTCAAAATTCAAATCTTGCTTTTATAACGTGGGGGGACCCGTGAAGCAGCGTTTTTCTGACTTTTTGGGTCCACTCTTTGTTGTTTTTCTTTTTTATTTGATTATAAATAAAGAGGTTATGTTTCAATCTTAATCACAACTCAAAAATCACAATCCTAAGCAAAAAAAACTCTCTAAATCAAATCCGAATTTCTTTCAATTAGCAATGGCAAGTCAATCCAACTCAACTACCGCTGTTGCCGGTTCATCAAGTGCACCGGTGGTTACTCAAATCCTACCAAACAATCGAAACCCCCTAATTTGGAAAGACTTCAACATTTGCCTAATGTCCGACAACACGAAAAAGCTCAATGTATTCATTGCTTGCATTTCTTTTTGAAAGATTCCAACTCGACGTTGAAGAATCATATCACCCATCTGCATTGTGAAGCACTAAAGAGCGTTGCGGAATCGGGGCAATCGTCTATGTCTCAGGATGGGAGTATTTTCGTGTACAATCCGGATGTTCTTCGTGAACAATTCGCGGGTTTGGTGATTCAACAAGGGTTATCATTCAACCACTTTGACGACGAGCAAACAACGAGGGTGTTTCAGAAACATTTGCAACCAAGATACTCTCATGTAAGTCGCACTACTCTCAAACGT
>BQNB010042114.1:20861-40340 GCA_026074375.1 Tanacetum coccineum | reverse complement strand
CAAGGTGACGCTCCTATTGATGCCGTCAACCACATGATGTCATTCCTATATGCTGTTGTCACATCTCGCTATCCTACTACCAATAACCAGCTGAGGAGGAACTCAAACCTTTGGCAGATCCAGGAACTACAGAATATCAAGCCACACAAACTGTCATTACTTACAATGCTGCTTATCTAGCCGATGATTTGGATGCATATGACTCTAATTGTGATGAACTCAATACTGCCAAAGTTGCTCGTGGCGAATTTATCTCATTATGGTTCAGATGCTCTCGCTGAGTTACACAAACCTGATAATGTGGATAACAATATGATTAATCAAGGTGTGCAGGTGATGTTGTCTTCTGAACAGTTAAATGTTGTAAACCATTCAGAGACTGAAATAACCAGTGATAGCAATATCATTCCTTATTCTCAGTATGTGACAAAATCACAACAGGCAGCTGTTCAAAATTCTAACTCATCTGCACAACAAGATGCACTGATATTATCTATGATTAAACAACTGAAAACCCAAGTAATTAATTATACCAAGATAAATCTGGACAATAAAAGTGTCAATGATACTTTAACTGCTAAGCTTGAAAGATATAAAGAACAAGTTAAAGTTTTGAAAGAAGGACAAAATGTTGATTTAAAAGGTAAAGATAACGTTTTAGATTCATGTGAACAGTCTGTCGAGATTGATTGTCTTAAACAAACTCTTTCTGAACATTTAAAAGAAAAGGAATCTTTAATGCAAACAGTTACTCTTCTCAAAAATGATTTTAAGAAAGAAGAATCTAGAAATATTGATAGAGAAATTGCTTTAGAAATGAAGATCAAACAGCTAGATAATATTGTTTATAAAAGAGATCAATCAGCACAAACTGTTGATATGTTGATAAAACCACAGTTTTTCTATGATCATACCACTAAACAAGCTCTAGGTTTTCAAAATCCTTTCTATCTGAAGAAAGCTTAGTAGTTGGAACCAAAGCATTATGATGGTAATGTCATTAAGAATACTAATGCTATTGTGGTATGTATAACCAGAAGAATGTTAACTATGTCTACCTTCTATAGGAAGACTTAGTTTATCAAATCGAAAACAAGGTGTCAAAGAAGAACAAAGACATGTACTATCCAAGATTCACCATAGTCATTATCAACCACTTCATGTCAAAAGATCAATCAATTCCAAGAAGAAACAAGGTGGACTGGCACATGGCTAATGATGACCCTGTTCTCACCACAATGAGATTCATCCCCAAGCATGAAACTGTTCAAAATTACGGTGCCATACTTCCTGATACTCTAACCAATCAAGCAATGAAGGAGTCGGATGCGTACAAGACTTATCATGATTTTGCTACTGGAAAGGTGATTCCAAAACCAAAGTATGTACGGAGATCGACCAGGGAGAAGACTGATCAAGCCCTTATAGCTTCTCCAGGTAAAAGACTCAAAGCTACAGCTAAGGTGACTAAATCAGGAAAGAAGAAGCTACCTGCTCAAGGATTGGAGACTCTATCAGAAATTGCATTGTCTGAGGCTAACCAAATGAAACTTGTCACCAAAAGAAGCAAGACACAATTCCACAACTCTCACGCCAGTGGTTCAGGTGCAAATGAAGGAACTGATGTTTCACCAGGGGTTCTCGATGTACCTACATATGGCTCTGAAGATGAGCAGATTTCTTGGAAGTCTAGTGACGAGGATGATGATGATGAAGTAAGCATGAATAAAGACGATGATGACAATGCTGATAATGAAGATGATGATGATCAAGATGATGATGAACAGACTGAATCAGACAATGATGGTGATGACTTTGTTCATCCCAAGTTCTCTACTCATGATGAAGAAGAAAGACAAGATGAAGAAGATAAAGAAGAAGAGGGTTCAGATCTGAGGGTTCAAACACCTTCTCATTTTCAATCCACTGAAGATGAATCATATGATGAAGTAACTCAAGGAGACAATGTTGAGGGAGAAGAGATGGATGAAGAGGAGACAAATGAAGAGGAAGAAGTGAATGAATTATACATGGACGTGAACGTCAATCTGGAAAGAAGAGATACTGAAATGACAGATGCTCTATAGACTAATGTTTAATGTACTCAAGTCATAGAAGATACTCATGTGATAATAACAGCTGTCACTCCTGAAGTTCAACAGCAGAGTTCTTCTGTATCATCAGGCTTTATTTCCAACATGCTCAACCCTAATCCAGATATAGTTATTAACTCAATTCTTAATCTGAACAGTGAGTCAACTTCTCTGGTAATTGTTCCCGTCACTACGAATGTTGAAATGCCTCCTTCATCTGTAACAACACTTCCTCCACCACCCATTACTCTCATTCAACCTCTGTAACAAACACCAGTTCCCACACCAATAATTGTTCTAAGTACCTCCCTACAAAATCTTCCAACCTTTCGTTCCTTATTTAAGTTTGAAGAAAGAGTAAAATATTTAGAAGATGACTTCTCAAAATTCAAGCAAACAAACCTATTTGCTAAAGCAGTTTCATCAATTCCCAAAATTGTTGATAAGTACCTTGCCAACCAGATGAATGAAGCTGTAAAAGCAGCCGGTCAACTACAAATAGACAGACTTAGAAGCGAAGCTCAAGCTGAAAATGAAGACTTCATCAATAAAATTAATAAAAATATGAAGAAAATCATCAAGGAGCAAGTCAAAGAACAAGTTAAGGAGCAAGTCTCCAAGATTTTGCCGTGAATTGAGAAGTTAGTAAATGACCAACTTGAAGCTGAAATTCTGATTCGTTCATCCAATAAAGCTAAGACATCCCATGCTGTAGCAGCTAACCTATCTGAACTTGAGCTGAAGAAGATTCTCATAGATAAAATGGAGAATAAAAAATCAATTGACATATCAGTTCATCAGAAGACTCTCTACAAAGCATTGGTTGACGCTTATGAAACTGACAAAGACATCCTTGCAACATATGGAGATACTGTCACGTTTAAAAGACGTCAAGATGATGAGGATGAAGACAAAGAACCCTCCGCTGGATCAAACCGGGGGTCCAAGAGAAGAAGAGCTGGAAAAGAACCTGAGTCAACTAGTGCACCAGAGGAGAAGACTTCCAAGTCAACTGGCAAGTCTAAAGAAGGGTCCAAATCTCATCAAAAGTCTACTGACAAGTCTGCTCAAGCAGAGGAGCCAATACATACTATTGAAGACTTAGAAGAACCCGCACATCAGGAGTTCAATACAGGCTATACTGAAGATCAACTTGTTGATGAGACCACTTAGTTTAATGATTGGTTTCAGAAACCCGCAAAACCTCCAACTCCTGATCGTGATTGAAACAAGACTTTGCCTGCTGTTCATGGACCAATTCAACCTTGGATTAGCAATTTGGCTCAGAAAGAAGATCCACGTGAGTCGTTTAATGAGAGCCGATGGAAACTCCTCTAGACTTCTCAGCATTAGTGTTGAATCAGCTCAAAGTTGATACTCTGACTCCAGAATCATTAGCCGGTCCAACATTCGAGTTAATGAAAGGTTCGTGCAAGTGTCTGGTGGAACTTGAATACTTTCTTGAAGAAGTCTGCAAAGCAACTACTGATTAATTAGACTGGAACAGTCCTGAAGGATAGAAATATCCACATGATCTTCGCAAGCCCTTACCATTAATACCTAATTCACGAGGTCGTAGAGTAATACCATTTGATCATTTCATCAACAACAACCTTGCGTATTTAAGTGGTGGTGTCTCAAGCCGAACTTATGCTACTTCAGTGACGAAGACAAAGGCTGCAGATTATGGACACATCAAATGGATTGAAGACTTGGTCCCAAACACCATGTGGAGTCAAGTGCCGATTGTCTACGACAAACATGCACTTTGGGGCATCTCTCACTGGGGGCGAAAACATCAACAATTCTATGGATTTGCAGTAAATAGGGAATCTGCTCGTGATGTCTACTCCAAAAATAGAATCCTTGCTGTTACAAAGCTTAAGATTGTCAAATGGCATAATTACAAACATTTGGATTGGATCACTGTTCGTAGAAATGACGACAAGCTGTACACATTCAAAGAAGGCGACTACAACAGACTTTGCCTTCAAGACATCGAAGACATGCTGCTTTTTCTTATTCAAGGCAAGCTGACAAATCTCAATGTTAAGGAAAGTCTAGCTTTGGGTGTCTCACTACGAATGTTTACAAGAAGCATTATCCTTAGAAGGCGTGTGGAAGATCTTCAATTAGGTGTCACAAGTTACCAAAAGAATCTCAACCTCACAAGGCCGGATACGTACAGATCAAACCTCAAACGTAACTCAGCATACATTACAAGAAAAGGTTGTTTTTACGACGAAACTTTTTGGAACGGTCAAAAAAATCATGCCAAATACATGTATTTGGAACTTGTTAGCTAACCATGCCAAAAAGTAGGTATTTGGGACGACTATTAAAAAACCATTCCAAATACATATGCATTTGATACTTTTTCTACTAATGGTGCCAAATACATGTGTATTTGGGACACTTTGAATTAACGATGCCAAATACATATGTATTTAGGATGGTTGGTACCACGGGTGCCAAATTTTCATATGTATTTGGAACGCTATCTATTGTTGGTGCCAAATAGTTATGTATTTGGAAGGCTTGGTACCACCGGTGGCAAATAGTTATATGTATTTGGAACATTATATAATGCTAGTATCAAATACTTACGTATTTGGAATGGTTTTTATAGGTTGGGGAAAATACGATTGTATTTGACGCGATTTTTTTTAATTCTTTTGTATTTGAAACAACTTTAGAAAACTAACTCGATCTATACTTTTTCCCGCACGTATTAACTATATTTTTCTTACGTTATCTCATACATCAAATAAAAGTTTATAATTGATTTCATTAATCTCCTCAAATATTAACTAGCCATTCTCGTTAAATTTTAAAACCGAACCGAAAAAGGGTATTTTGACCCAAACTGAACCGAAACCGAACCAAAATGATTAAAACTGAAATAAATATACAAAACCGAAACCGAACCGAATAAAGTCGGTTCGGTTCGGTTTGGCTTGGTTTCGGTCGGTTCGTCGATTCGGGTTGGTTTTTGGGTAGGTTTGCCCAGCCATACATAACATTCGTCACCGTGTCAAATCAAATATATATGCTTTTAAATTTTTTAACCCATTCACAGAAACTTTCTCAAACACATAGAAAAGTCGTCCCTCCCTTATTTTGATTCCATCCAAAATTTCCCTCCTATCTCAATGCAATCACGACTTTCACTCCACACATATCGTAACTGTGATATGGAATCTCCTAAATATATATCGGATTCACGCCCCATAATTTCCCCTAAAAGTATCCAACACCATAACCATAAGGCAACGTAATTCTGCACCTAGGGTTTAATTGTTGAGGTATGAAATCAATCATCTTCGGTATTGAATTGATTTGATAGTATGATTTGTTTGTGTCTTTTTGAATATGAAAATTGGTCGATTGATTTATTTATTTAATTATTAGAAATTAGTATGATTTCTTATATAAGCATGTTGTATGTGTGAATTAAGTAAGCAAAGTTATATCTGATAATCAGTCATGTGTATGATATACATGCTTATACTTATTTGACATGTTTACATATTAATTTCGATCGAGATTTGTGTTCTTGTACTTATTGAGATTGTTTCTTTTGTAAGTGTTAATCAATATAGTGTTAATTTATGTTTTTTGGGGGTGTTTGTTTCGGCTTATATAGCCGGATTATGGCTTATTTGGTTTTGGTCTTATGTTTCATAACCTCACTTTTTGTGGCTTATTTTAAAACTTCTCGGCTAATATAAGTTCATTATGACATACGTATAAACTTGTATAAGCCAAAGAGTCTTAAAATAAACTACAAAAATTGAGCTAATAAAACAAAAGTCCAAAACCAAATAAGCCATAAGCCTGCTTTATAAGCCGAAACAAACACCCCATTAATACCTTAACTGTTTGCAGCTTGTTCTTGTTATATGTGGTTATGTGTTATCATTTTTTAAATGCTATATGGGATTGCTTAGGAAAATTGGTTATAGTTTTAAAACAAATATCGACGCTAGTAAGATTGCCATTGGTCCTAGCCTTCCACTCAAAGCACTGAATCATAGCACCAAAAGTTGCATGGATCATTTGCAGCCCTAAAAAAGTCCCTGGACACATCCCCCTCCCACTCCCAAATGGTAACAAGACTTAATGTTGTACTCTTATATAACACCCCATGTTTTAGGGTCATTAACATCGTCAATAAATTCACTATGTATTTTTAGTATTGTACGCGTTTGCTTTTAATCGAAATCGTTAAGTTAAATCGCGTAAGCTAAAAATTATCGTTCAATGTAAACGGGCATCAAACAATTAAATGTTTACATCAAGCAAGTGTTAAGTAATTATTTTGAGTATAATTATTAACATTGTTTATTTTATTTTTATTGGTTGCGTAAAGTGTTTACGTTTCGCGATAAAATACATTTAGGCATACCCGGAACCACCAAAACTTTTCTACGCTTCAACAAATACCCACAATTGTACCCAATACCCAAAATTTACTAAATATTATCATACATATGCATCTATGGCCGGATTTGTAGCAAGAGATACAAAGAAATATCACAAAGTCTTGCAACTTGCATTGTACATCCACTTTTCAATTAAACCATGAGACAATTTCAAGTAAAGGCCATACCTAGACCATAAGGACTTCCATGTTTTACTCCCCTTTGTCTCAAGACTTCCTATACCTCATTTGACTAGTCCTACATATACATCTCTTATACATTGCAAGTAGTAACATATACAACACAAAACACTTAAGAAAAATCAAACCATCTCTCCCTTTTTCCTCCATATAAGCCACGACATCAAACACCCTCTTTATAAAATCCATAGCTTGATTTTACAAGACCATACAAGCATTCACACATCATTCCTATGATAACCTAAGGTGTTTTGAAGGGTTGGTTAAAGGTTTACAAGTATTGAAGCAAGTATTGCAAGATTAGGGTTTTCTTGGAAAACTAGGGTTTTCAAGTGTGCAAGCTTTGGTTTTTCATCTAAACAAGGGTTTAGATTGTGTTGGTTATCATCATACATCTCATTAAGGTCATCTAAAACCCTTTATGTCCTTACATTTATCATTTTATGCATATGTTAGTTTTATATAGCAAAATCACCATTAGGACACTTTTGAACATGTAAAATGGATTTTTACTTGTGATTATGGATTTGTACACTTTTACATATGATATGTTATTGGTAATATCATGTTAAAATGGGTATACAAGTGTTGTACCATGTTGATTTAAGTATAAAAAGTGTATATACAAATTAAGGTTTTCAAAGTTTACTTAATAAGTTTCAAGTAAAAGTGTGTAAATGACTTGTTAATCTTGCTTCATGGACTTTTATTTATGTTATATGGACACTAATATGATGTTATAATGGAAGTATAAGTCTTGTACACTCTTGGTGTATGTATAAAAAGTTCATGTATAAACTAGTAATTAAAGTATACTTATGAAAGCTCCTATATAAATAAGTGTGTACACAAATGGATCTTGTGATTTCTTGGACATTTTTGGACAATTATGGACCTATGGACACTATTATATGTAAAACATATGATATAAAGACTTGTGAAGGAATTGTGGTATTTTAATTAGTTGGAAAGTATGTAAAACAAAAGTATATAATTAATTATATAAAAGCTATAAAAAGGGTTGTTTGGTTTCGAATTTCAAACAGTAGGTTTTACATTTTATAAAGATAGTACACCTCATGACGATTCCAAAAAGGTAAGAAACTCGAAAAACGGATTAATAACGAAAAAGATACGTAGTTTACGGCGTTTACGATAATTAAAGTTTATAAAAGTAATTTTATAAACTATGAACAGTAAAATTTACTATTCATGACAGAAACATATATTTTGAAAACATCAATAAATTGATAGAACTTTCAATAACAAAGACGTACTCGAAAGAATCGCTAAAAACGGAGCTATAACGAATAAAATACGACATTTACGGGTTTTACGTTAATTAAAGTTATAAAAATAAGTTTATAACTGGTATGAACAGTAAAAATCACTGTTCATCAGAGGACTAAAAATATGAAAACATCAAATTTTGATAACTCGTCTTAATACGAAAGCGTGGACATAAGAAACGCAAGAAACGGACTTGAAACGTGAAAGTTATGTCATTTTTACCAAAGGTATATTTATAAACGTTTTAACTTTATAAATATGATTTCACTAAAACAATTAGATGGTGATTAGCTATATAGAATTATATATGGTAGTAGTTACCCAATGTGATTAGTACTTATACGACCTATATTGGATTAGGTTGCACTCGATCATTACCGTGACGCATTTTCTGTGATACACTTGATATTCGCTCACTCAAGGTGAGTTCATAGCCCCACGTTTTACATGATTTGTTTTATAAGTTTTTGGGGTGAGAAACATGCACTGTTTTATAATTGGACACAAGTGGATAAGTTTTACATTATGATTACGTGTTGCCTAAGTAGCGATAACCCTAGTTGAGCCCATTATCATGAACTGTCAGTTACTGGATTGTGAGCGCGAATGTTATGAATAGATCTATTGGGATTGACATCCCCGTTCGGGTGATTAGCTATCACTGGGCAAACGAACGTATACCATGTCGAACATAGGATGTTGCGGGTTAGAACATCATCACGGGCAATGTAGGCCATTTATATGGTATTCATTTATGTCGAGCTTCAGTGTCATGAGCTTAGGGCAACGTAATTACATTTATATGATGTCTGCATCTGTTGCATTATCATACACTTGGGAAATCTTGTGGTCCTACAATATACGATTTATCAAACCTATGAATTCACCAACATTATTGTTGACGTTTTAAAGCAATGTTTTTCAGGAGATCAGTAAGCATAAGGTGCCAAGGATACATTGGTGATTTTGTTTTGGGATGTCATGCTAAAGATATGGTTGCATTATGTTTTGGGAAACTCATGTGTTGTGAACCAGTATCTTTGTAATAATAACAATGAACAAGTTAAAGCTTCGGGCTATTTGTATCAAATATTTGTTAAATCCAATGTATCAGTTTTAAAACGACTTTTTGGTCGTTCTATATATATCTTGTGTTATTGATCTGAGAAGTAACATGCCCCGGACCCTTATTCCGCTGCGACCCAATTTGGGGGTGTTACAGATTGGTATCAAGAGCCAAGGTTATAGAGAACCAGGTCAAATGTTTTTGCTGGACTATAACCGTTTTCAAACATCGAATTCATACAAAGGGGTTTTACACGGGACATACATATGTGCATACATTCATGCATACACTACTTGTTGCATTAGTTGGTTGGACTAGATGCATTCATAATTGATATACATGTTATGATATAAATGTATATTACTATAAGAGTCTTATATTAAATACTAATATAAGCTATTTTGAATTTTCAGATTCAGTCATGTCAGATTCGGATGAATCTTTGATATCTTATGGGTGGCGTACTATTTCAATCAGATGGTGGAAGAGGACATATCGGCCTTAGCCAGTATGCATTATTTGAGTCCCAAAAACAATGGGGAAGTGTTAGGTGTATAATTATTTAAAACGTAAGGAAAAGTTATTTCTCTGATTACATTAATGCTTCTTCAAAGGTCAATCCCCCCCCCCCCCCCTTAAGTTATTCTGAGAAAAAAAAATAAACCAAAAAAAAAAAGAGTAGAAATATTTGATAAAAGAGGTACACATAGGTATGAGGATTCCTTAAGACAGTCAGTATTCTACAGAAAGAAATGTGTACATTTAGGACTTAGTTGACTTAGGTGCTATCATTTCTTTTTTGTTTTTTTTTTAGATACTTAGAGGGATTAATTGTGACTTGCGGACTTAGTTGCTTTGGTGTTACAATTTAGATCATAACTTCCTCGAAGAGAGAAAATGGCTCATACCGGGACTTAATTGACTTTGGTTGTTGCAGAATCAAATTCTTGAAAGGGTTTATTGTGTACTTCAGATATCTGGGCTTTATACATTAAGACTGCTTGATGCGGCTTGCAAGAAAGTTTTGAATCTACTCAAGAAAAGAATTGTTGGTTTATGGGGAGGCTAAGACAACATCAACACACGACATCACCAACCACACAAGACTCAAGTTACATATGTATCTGAATCATGTTCATACTTGAAGTTTGAAGCAATGGACTTTCGTAACTTGGGAAAGAAAGTTGATGCAAATGCCGAAGAGTTGCTTGGACAGGATACAGATCAGATTAAACTCATCTTGAAAGAATGATTGATTAGTGAGGATATTTGAAAAGTTTTTTGGTGGGAAGATTGTTACGAAGGAGACCCTATGCTGAGACAATTGGACTGATGATAGTTTCTCATCTTTCAGTCAAACCTCGTACTTATTATTCTTGTGCTATATATATGTAGTGATAGCTTATGGTGATTCTAAGAGTGATCCCGAGTACAAATTTTTTAGAATTTCCTAGTAAATTAAAATGGTTTTCAAATTATTGTACTCAGCACTGTCTTATATTCCCTCAAATATTGAGGGGGAGCATTAAAATGTTCCTGATAGTTTTGTGTAACATTTTGTCCCCGAACGTTTAATCAATTGATATCTAAAATATCAAGGGATTAACATTTTGGATAAGGGGAGAAAATGTGATTAAACTGGACCTAAATTGTACTGGATTGTGATCATATAAAAACTAGATCATGTACTCTACACTTAACATGTACTACGATTACGATGCACATGTTAAGGGGGAGCTTTTAGTGATAATGAAAAACTCTCAAAGTGTAAATCTTTTTGATATTTATATCAAACACTTTGATTGAATTTTCAATGGTTTTGAAGGATTGTGATGGAATACCCAAAAGGAACGTGCACAGTCTCTAAATTTTTATGGATATATAAGGTGGTTAGGCATAGGTATTCAAATCCCATGATCCAGCCAGAACCGGAGGGGATCTACCTCAGGGATATCCACCAGTTATGGGTAGAAGTTACCTTAGGTATGATAAAAGCGAGAAAAGTGAGGAGAAAGGGCAATCAATGCAGAGGCGGGGTGGGTGGGGGGACGACTGAGTTGGAGCCGGGGGGGGGTAACACTGGAAACAAACCCAACAAGGGTGTTTAGTTATGATTGTATCGGGTAAGCATTGAAGGGTTGAAGAATGGAAAAATAAAATGTAAGGATAAAGGGCTGTAAAGAAAGAAGCCTTCATTACATTCAGGCAGAAACAGGGTCAATACATAATCTGTCAGAAACACTAAGCGTGTATGTCTGACATTAGAAAGACTGTATGGACACAGTGACGCTATGCACAACCCTCCTAGCAATCAAGGCTCTAAAACATACCTCTTGTCTTCATTTCTACGGAGATACACGGATTTCTATCGGACTTTATCACTATCCGAGTTAGTTGGTATTGAAAAGGTGGCAGTCTGCTCCAGCCTTCGATCACTAAAATCAAAGCTACAATATTGAGTCTAGAGACAATGTAGTCATCTATAAATCTCACTTAGGACACTTGTCATGAATTTTGCACTGCTATCTCACAAAATGTGAATAACGAGAAAATATAAAGAGTCCTACGCATTATCCTTATGATTTTGCCAGAACATCTGAGTGATACTTAAGTATTCACAATGAAGATGGAAATCCTGCTTGAGCCAACATCAAACAAGCTCATGGTAGGTGACTTGTGCGATTCTATACGAATCAAGCTTGTGACAACTGGAAAGAAACGATGGTGCGATTCTATAAGAATCAAACTTGTTCCAGGATATGAATTGACGATTGATGATGAATTTTTGAAATGATTAACACTCTCGATGTGTCACAAAACCACTTTAGCAAGTGACACGTTGATTGATTTTCAAATCGATTTTTCTATTTCAATCGGTGAGATAGCGAACTCACTGGTTCACTTTATCGTGCTGTTGCTTTGAGACATTCCGTAATGAGAACATAATCGAGTTTCGATGAATCTTATGCCCATGTGTTAGGAAAGCTTCTATACTTCAGCCTAGATATCCTGTCAAGGAGATTCTTCTTAAATTGAATCTACCTGATCACAGGTCGATCCTCACAGATTCGAAGGTTACTCCAACCAAACACGGGCGAATGACAAAGCCATATTCGTCCCCCCATCTTTATTGCTAACTGTTTTAATGCAAGATACTTAAAGATGGTGGTGAAGGTACCTGATTCCAGCTGGCTCACAAGATTCATAACCACATGCTCATACCCGACGACAAAAATCATAAAGAAATCATGAAAGCTAAAGTAATGTTTCATGACTTCCGCTACTCTGATCCGTAAGTCTTTCTTGAAGTGACTGAAGTATTAAAGTACAAAGAATATTCAATAGAAGTTCCCAGTCACTCTGATACCGAATATATTTTGGAAGTGAGAGTGTTAATGTTAAAGAATTTCCAGATATATGGCAACATTAAAGCTTTCCAACGTCAACAAATCTATGTAATGGTTATGAGAATTGTCGGTCAACGAAGTCTCAAGTTACACACGTTTGGCAAGATTCATCTAAAGATGGCGAAACGAGATTATGTTTGGTTATGATCTTATAGTGTCAAAGTTCACATCTCCACTTTACAAGTAAAGATAATGGAACAAGCTTAAGCCTAAAGTCAAAGATTACTAAACTTATTCACAGAGAAAGTCTCATAGTTAACGAGCTAAAGACTAAGAGATATAGCATAGTATGCTAGGTTAAATTTTGTAAAATGGAGTGACCTCCCTTAGGGGGAGATTGTTGGAAACAAGAAAAGTATCAGTCACTTCCAAGTTGTAATAGTCTTAGCCCATAGTTTGTTATATGATTAGTCTAGTAAGCTAGCCTGGCCCAAAGCCTATGGAAAGCCCGTTAAGGCCCATGGCCGGCCATGTATGTAGAATATATACCCTCTCCATGCCTTGGAGAGGGTGGTTGGTTGTTTCATTTCTTATTTTCACACACATAATAATATTATCATCTTTCTCTCTCTAGAAACTTTCCAACCACAAATACTTTGTTAAATCTAATGTATCGATTTTAAACGACTTTTTGGTCGTTCTATATATATCTTGTGTTGTTGATCATTAAAGTAACACGCCCCGGACCCTATTTCTGCTGCGACCCAATTTGGGGGTATTACAACACATGTCGAGCTTCAGTGTCATGAGCTTAGGGAAACGTAATTACACTTTGTGATGTTTGCATATGTTGCATTCTCATACACTTGGAATCTTGCGGTCCTACATTATATTTACATAAACCTATGAATTCACCAACTTTATGTTGACGTTTTAAGGCATGTTTTCTCAGGTCAATGAGGCACGAGGTGCTAATGATACATTGGGGATACTCTTTTGGGGAGTCATGCATAAAATATTTTGAGTCATTACATCTTGGGATTTTTGTTATGATCTAAAATCTTTGTTATCAAATGTTGAACAATTTAAGCCGTTGCGCTTTGTATTATTTCAATAAATCCAATGTATCGTATTTTAAATGACATTTTTAGTGGTCGTTCTCATATCTTGTGCTATTGATCTATGAAGTAACGCTCCCGGACTCATTATTCCGTTGAGACCCAATTTGGGGGTGTTACAATTTTAGTGCATCCGTTTAAGGTACTTTAGGGCATCCGTTTGAAGACAAACAAATGTTTTAACACATATTTTGGATACACTAATTATACAAACAAACATTGTGACAATTCGTGTGATTCCCCAATCATACTAATAGATGCCCTTATCATAACAATAATCGATAACTGATTATGATTACACGTTACCCTAAACATATAAATAAATACCCTAAACATACACAATGATGCCCTAATGTTCATACAAATGGATGCACTAAACAAAACAAATAGATGCCCTATCTTAACATGATGCCCTTATCATACTAAGAGATGTCGTAACATATATTTTTGGATGCAATATCCACAACGATGCTCTAATTTTCATACAAATACAAATGGATGAACTAAACATAACAAGCACATGCCATACTTAACATGATGATCTTATCATACTAAGAGATGTCGTAACACATATTTTGGATGCACTAATTATACAAACACACGTTGTAACAATTTGTGTGATGCCCTAATCATACTAACATATGTCCTTATCATAACAATAATCCATAAATGATTAACATTACACGTTACCCTAAACATACAAATAAATGCCCTAATGTTCATACAAATGGATGCACTAAACAAAACAAACAGATACATTATCTTAACATGATGCTCTTATCATACTAAGAGATGTTATAACATATATTTTGGATGCAACATACACAATGATGCCCTAATGTTCATACAAATGGATGCACTAAACAACATAAACAGATGCCCTAACTTAACATGATGCTCTTATTATACTAAAAGAAGTCGTAACACATATTTTGGATGCACTAATTATACAAACAAATGTTGTAACAATTCGTGTGATGCCCTAATCATATTAACAGATGCACTTATCATAAGAATAATTGATAACTAATTATAATCACACGTTACCCTAAACAAACAAATATATTCCCTAATCATACATAATGATGCCATAATGTTCATACAAATGGATGCACTAAACAAAATAAATAGATGCCCTAACTTAACATGATGCTCTTATCATACTAAGAGATGTCAAAAAAAAAATTTTGGATGCACTAATTATACAAACAAATGTTGTAACAATTCGTTTGATGCCCTTACCATACTAACAGAAGCCCTTATCATAACAATAATCGATAACTGATTTTGATTATACGTTACTCCTAAACGTACACAATGAAGCCCTAATGTTCATACAAATGGATGCACTAAATAAAACAAACAGATGCCCTATCTTAACATGATGCTCTTATCACACTCAGAGATGTTTTAACACATATTTTGGATGTAACATACACAATGATGCCCTAATGTTCATACAAATGGATGTACTAATTATACAAACATACGTTGTAACGATTTGTGTGATGCCCGAATCATACTAACATATGTCCTTATCATAACAATAATCGATAACTAATTATGATTACATGTTACAATAAACATATAAATGGATGCCTTAAACATACACAATAATGCCCTAATGTTCATACAAATGGATGCACTAAACAAAACAAACAGATGCCTTATCTTAACATGATGCTCTTATCATACTAAGAGATGCTATAACATATATTTTGGATGCAACATACATAATTATGCTCTAATGTTCATACAAATAGATGCACTAAACAACACAAACAGATGCCCTAACTTAACATGATGCTCTTATCATAATAAAAGATGTCGTAACACATATTTTGGATGCACTAATTATACAAACAAACGTTGTAACAATTTGTGTGATGCCCTAATCATACTAACAGATTCATTTATCATAACAATAATTGATAACTGATTATGATCGCACGTTACCCTAAACAAACAAATAGATGACCTAAACGTACATAATGATGCCATAATGTTCATATAAATGGATGCACTAAACAAAATAAACAGATGCCCTAACTTAACATGATGCTTTTATTATATTAAGAGATGTTGCAAAAAAATATTTTGGATGCACTAATTATACAAACAAATGTTGTAACAATTCGCTTGATGCCCTAATCACACTAACAGATGTCCTTATCATAACAATAATTGATAATTGATTCTAATTATACGTTCCTCCTAAACGTACATAATGATGCCCTAATGTTCATACAAATGGATGCATAAATAAAACAAATAGATGCCCTATCTTAACATAATGCTCTTATCATACTAAGAGATGTCTTAACACATATTTTGGATGTAATATACACAATGATGCCCTAATGTTGATACAAATGGATTCACCAATTATACAAACACACGTTGTAACCATTTGTGTGATGCCCTAATCATACTAATAGATGCCCTTATCATAACAATAATCGATAACTGATTATGATTACATGTTACCCTAAACATATAAATAAATGCCCTAAACATACACAATAATGCCCTAATGTTGATACAAATGGATGCACTAAACAAAACAAACCTATGCATTATCTTAACATGATGCTCTTATCATACTAAGAGATGTTGTAACATATATTTTGGATGCAACATACGCAATGATGCCCTAATGTTCATATAAATAGATGCACTAAACAACACAAACAGATGCCCTAACTTAACATGATGCTCTTATCATACTAAAAGATGTCGTAACACATATTTTGGATGCACTAATTATACAAACAAACGTTGTAACAATTTGTGTGATGCCCTAATCATACTAACAGATACACTTATCCTAACAATAATTGATAACTGATTATGATCACATGTTACCCTAAACAAACAAATAGATTACCTAAACATACACAACGATGCCATAATGTTCATACAAATGGATGCACTAAACAAAATAAATAGATGACCTAACTTAACATGATGCTCTTATCATACTAAGAGATGTCGCAAAAAAATATTTTGCATGCACTAATTATACAAACAAATGTTGTAACAATTCGTTTGATGCCCTAATCACACTAACAGATGCCCTTATCATAACAATAATCGATAACTGATTCTGATTATACGTTACTCCTAAACGTACACAATGATGCCCTAATGTTCATACAAATGGATGCACTAAATAAAATAAACAGATGCCCTATCTTGACATGATGATCTTATCAAACTCAGAGATGTCTTAACACATATTTTGGATGTAACATACACAATGATGCTCTAATGTTCATACAAATGGATGCACTAGTTATACAAACACACGTTGTAACGATTTATGTGATGCCCGAATCCTACTAACATATGCCCTTATCATAACAATAATCGATAACTGATTATGACTACATGTTACCCTAAACATATAAATGGATGCCTTAAACATACACAATAATGCCCTAATGTTCATACAAATGGATGCACTAAACAAAACAAATAGATGCCTTATCGTAACATGATGCTCTTATCATACTAAGAGATGCTATAACATATATGTTGGATGTAACATACACAATGATGCCCTAATGTTCATACAAATAGATGCACTAAACAACACAAACAGATGCCCTAACTTAACATGATGCTCTTATCATAATAAAGGATGTCGTAACACATATTTTGGATGCGCTAATTATACAAATAAACGTTGTAACAATTCGTGTGATGTCTTAATCATACTAACAGATGCGTTTATCATAACAATAATTGATAACTGATTATGATCACACGTTACCCTGAACAAACAAATAGATGCCCTAAACGTACACAATGATGCCATAATGTTCATACAAATGGATGCACTAAACAAAATAAACAGATACCCTAACTTAACATGATGCTCTTATCATACTAAGAGATGTCGCAAAAAAATATTTTGGATGCACTAATTATACAAACAAATGTTGTAACAATTTGTTTGATGCCCTAATCACACTAACAGATGTCCTTATCATAACAATGATCGATAACTGATTCTAATTAAACATTACTCCTAAACGTACACAATGATGCCCTAATGTTCATAAAAATGGATGCACTAAATAAAATAAACAGATGCCCTATCTTAACATTCTGCTCTTATCATACTAAGAGATGTCTTAACATATATTTTGGATGTAACATACATAATGATGCCCTAATGTTCATACAAATGGATGCACTAACTATACAAACACACGTTGTAATAGTTTGTGTGATGCCTCAATCATACTAACAGATGTCCTTATCATAACAATAATCGATAACTGATTATGATTACACGTTACCCTAAACATATAAATGAATGCCCTAAACATACACAATAATGCCCTAATGTTCATACAAATGGATGCACTAAAAAAACAAACAGATACATTATCTTAACATGATGCTCTTATCATACTAAGAGATGATGTAGCATATATTTTGGATGCAACAGACGCAATGATGTTAAATGTTCATACAAATAGATGCACTAAACAACACAAACAGATGCCCTAACTTAACATGACGCTCTTATCATACTAAAATATGTCGTAACACATATTTTAGATGCACTAATTATACAAACAAACATTGTAACAATTCGTGTGATACCCTAATTATACTAACAGGTGCACTTATCATAACAATAATTGATAACTGATTATGATCACATGTTACCTTAAACAAACAAATAGATGCCCTAAACGTACATAATGATACCCTAATGTTCATACAAATGGATGCACTAAACAAAACAAACAAATGCCCTAACTTAACGTGATGCTCTTATTTTACTAAGAGATGCCGTAAAAAATATTTTGGATGAACTAATTATACAAACAAACGTTGTAACAATTCGTTTAATGCCCTAATCACACTAACAGATGCCCTTATCATGACAATAATTGATAACTGATTCTGATTACACGTTACCCCTAAACATACAAATACATGCCTTAAACGTACGCAATGATGCCTTAATGTTCATACAAATAGATGCACTAAATAAAACAAAGTGTTGTCCTATCTTAAAATGATGCTCTTGTCATACTAAGAGATGCCTTAACACATATTTTGGATGTAACATGCACAATGATGCCCTAATTTTCATACAAATGGATGCACTAAACAAAACAAACAGATGCCATAACTTAACATGATGCTCTTATCATACTAAGAGATGTCGTAACACATATTTTGGATGCACTAAGTATACATGCAAACATTGTAACAATTTGTGTGATGCCCTAATCATACTAATATATGCCCTTATCATAACAATAATCGATAATTGATTATGATTACACATTACCCTAAACATACAAATAGATGCCCTAAACATACACAATGATGCCCTAATGTTCATACAAATGGATGCACTAAATAAAACAAACAGATGCCATAACTTAACATGATTCTCTTATCATACTTAGAGATGTCGTAACACATATTTTGGATGCATTAATTATACATACAAATGTTTTAACAATTCGTGTATGCCCTAATCATACTAACAGATGCCCTTATCATAACAATAATCGATAACTGATTATGATTACACATTACCCTAAACATACAAATAGATGCCATAAACATACACAATGATGCCCTAATGTTCATACAAATAGATGCACTAAACAAAACAAACAGATGCCCAATCTTAACAAGATGCTCTTATCATACTAAGAGATGTCTTAACACATATTTTGGAAGAAACGTACACAATGATGCCCTAATGTTCATAAAAATGAATGCACTAAACAAAAAAAAACATATGCCATAACTTAACATGATGCTCTTATCATTCTAAGAGATGCCATAACACATATTTTTTTTAAAGTTGATTTTTTTTTCAAATTTTGGAACTTTTTTAAAAAAAATCAAACTTTGTTTTCAAAATTTTGAAATTTTTTTCAAATTTTCAAACTTTTTTTTT
>BQNB010042114.1:0-19488 GCA_026074375.1 Tanacetum coccineum | reverse complement strand
TCACATTGCAAATTAGTAACTTCATCCAGATCAGTGTACACACCAAGTATTGCATGCATTTGATCAACATAGTAATATTCCCTTGAAAGTCGGTCAATTTCATTCAAAAACTGTGTTTTTTGAGTTTCCAGTTGAGACTTAGAGCAATGATCATGAACAAGATTAAAAGGTAATATTTATTTGGACTTAGAGCAATGATCATGAACAAGCAAACAATCAAGCAACATGAATTTAAGCATAAAAGCATGAAAAGACGGATAATCATTCTTTATTCATACAATTAACTATTTCATATATTAAGGAATCCTTTCGGCCTTTAATCTTCAACATATAAAATGCATTAAGATTGTTTCAAGTATGAATATGATAATGATAATTTCCCTTAATCAAGTTTTTTAGACATATGGTCAAGTGTTAAACATATTTATTTCCGGGTTTGATAAATATTTCACTAGTTAATTCTCACAAAACTAGTGTCGAACTGCCATAGACAGAAAATGCAAAATATAGACATATTGGTGGATGTTAATACAAATATTCGCGCAAAAATGATATTTATATTTAATGATCTTCATGTTTTGATAATAACAAATATAATGTCATACTACGTAAGTTTATGTAAGCAAGTTGTTTAGTCGAAAGTTTACTTGACGCTGACTAATCACTTAAGGTATGAACTTTTCTAATCAAATGATTTAAGTTAACACATGATTAATTATAAGCTAGTTATACTAATCAAGTAAGACAAAATAAGATTTACCATAAGTGGAACCAATCTCTTTAAATCTTTGCAAATCTTCCTAAATCTAGAAAATCTTTCCTTATTCATGATAAGAATTATTTTGTTCTAGAAGAATCTATTAAACTAGTTTTAATAAGTATAAAACAATATTTTCTATAGATTTGGGGTTAATCATAAAATGACAAATGTTGTCCCATCGCCTCGAACGGATCCACCATAACAAGGCACAAATCCAGGTGTAGGTGGATCCGTGGGTCGCAACATCCAGCTATTTGGGCCATCATTTGAATTTCAAAGGTTTGCCTATAAATAGCAACTTTAACTCTTTATTTTAGACAACTCTTGTAAATTATTTTTCACATATATCTTTTATCTTTTATATTCTTTGATCATTATACTTGTTACATAATCCATTACAAGTGATCAACTCATTCCACTCTTTAGTGAAGAACACTCAAGAAGACATCAAGCTTCAAGTGTTATTAGTTTAGTTGTGTCATCATGTTTGTGATAATCATTCATCTTATATATCTTGTGTTGTATGTTGTGTATACCATATGTGTATGATAGGTTAGTATTTAGGCCACAAAATACATAGTGTGTTAGATTGGTTCTATCTCGAAGTAGAACTCGGTATTTAGCTTAGTACCAGAAAAAGTGTAAGCATCGTGTATAGTTTTCTCTGCCTAAAGGGAGCTTGTTGACATAGTGAAGATAACTCTCAAGTTGGGTACTTAGGGAGTGGAGTAGGGCGAAGTGGAGCTTCGTAGCCGAACCACTATAAATCATTGTGTCATCGGTTTGATCTTTCTTATCTTTACTTGTTTATATTTCGTAGATTAGTTACTTACTTATTGCATCGCTATCATATACCCTTGTGTATATCTCTTGAGTTCACATAAGTCGACAACCTAAGTTTTAATTTTAAAACGGTAAAAACTATTCAACCCCCCATCTACTTTCCACAATTGGTATCAGAAGCCAAGGTCACCCAGGATCTTTAATGTATATTGTACATTAAAGCTTAAATCGATCTATGGATTCAGATAAATACCTCTTTTTGAATGTGATCATTTTATCTATTGGAAAAATAGATTTGAAACGTATGTGAAAGCAAATAATTTAGATCTTTGGCATATTATCTTGAATGGTGATTTTCCACCGGTTGCCAAAAACAAAGTTACCTAAATTTTAGAGGTTGTTCCCTTTGAAGAACAATCCGACGATCTTAAAAAGAAACTTGCTAAAAATAATGAAGCTAAAATGGTTCTTTATAATGCTTTACCTAAAAAGGAATATGAAAGAATTTTATGTGTAAAACGGCTAAAGATATTTGGAAATCGTTGTTAATCACACTTCAATGTAATAGCCAAGTAAAGGATAATAAAATTGATCTTCTTGTTCAACAATATGAACATTGTACTATCCTTGAAGAAGAATCTATTGATAGCGGTTTTGCTAGATTTAACACTATTATTACTAGTCTTAAAGCTCTAGATGAAGGTTTCTCTAGCAAGAACTATGTTAGAAAGTTTCTTAGGGCTCTACATCCTAAATGGAGAGCAAAGGTCACGGCGATTGAAGAACTGAAAGATTTGTCATCACTAGCTCTAGACAAGCTTATCGACAATCTAAAAGTACATGAAGTAGTCATGGAAAAGGATTCCGAAATTTATAGAGGTAAAAAGGAAAGAGTTAAGTCCATTTCCTTGAGAGCTAAGAAAGAGTCTAGTGATGATGAAACTTCGACATCCGGAAGCGATGACGAAGAATATGATATGGCCGTAAGGAACTTTAAAAAGTTCTTTAGAAGAAAGGGTAAATTTGTTAGGCAACCAAGAGAAGAAAAGAAGTCATTCCGACAAAGAGATGAGAAGAAAGGAAAGAGTGACCGGAAATGTTTTAGAAGCGGTGATCCAAATTATCTCATTGGCGATTGTCCAAAACCATCTCGCAACAAAGATCAAAAGGCCTTCATTAGAGGTTCTTGGAGCGATAGCGAAAATGATGTCGAAGACAAAACCAACGATGAAACTTGTCTCATGGCTCAATCGTCAAATGAGGTATGCTTGAGAACATTCTTGGAACCGGATGAGTGGATCAAAGATAGTGGTTACTCCAAATATATGACCGGTAATAAGATTTTATTCTCTACCTATAAAGCATACGACGAGGTAATGTTGTTTTTGGAAGTAACCTAAACAGAAAGATCATAGGCAAAGGTACAATCTCTAATGACTCTCTTACAATATCTAATGTAGAACACGTAGATAACTTAGCTTTTAACTTACTTGGTGTCGGTCAAATTTGTGACAATAAGTGTCAAGTCTTATTCACAGAAGAAGGTAGTGAAATAATTAAAGATGGTAAAACCATAGGAAATGGGATTAGGAAAAATGGTTTATACGTAATGAAATTAGGAAATAAGTCTCAAGACAAATTATGTCTCGCCACGGTAGTGGATAATTCTACCTTATGGCATAGAAGACTTGGTCATGCAAATATGCGTTTAATTCAATCGTTATCATCTAAAGAATTAGTTAGAAACTTACCTAAGCTAAAATATGATAAACATTTTTATGATGCTTGTAAAATTGGGAAGCAAGCTCATGCAAGTCATAAAGCTAAAAAAATAGTTTTCACTAAAAGATGTTTAGAATTATTACATATGAACTTATTTAGTCCATCGACAATTAAAATCTATGGAGGTAATCTATACACATTAGTTGTAGTAGATGATTATTCTAGGTATACATGGACTAGATTTCTAAAGACTAAAAATGAAGCTTTTGAGAAATTTGAAATATTAAGTAGGAAAATTCAAAACCAACTAGGTAGTTCTATAATAGCTATTAGAACGGATCATGGTCGGGAATTTGATAATGAAGTACAATTCGGAGCTTATTGTGATGCACAAGGCATTACTCATAACTTCTCGGCTCCACGTACTCCACAATCAAATGGGGTAGTAGAAAGAAAGAATAGGACCTTACAAGAGATGTCTAGGACTATGCTTAATGAACAATCCATTCCACAAAAGTTTTGGTGTAATGCCGTTGATACGTCAACTTATATACTAAATAGAATATTAATTCGACCAATACTAGGAAAAACCCCTTATGAAATATTTAGAGGTAGGAAACCCTCTTTAGAATATTTTAAAGTATTTGGAAGCAAGTGCTTCATTTTGAATACTAAAGACTATCTAACCAAGTTTGACCCAAAGTCATACGAAGGTGTTTTTCTAGGGTATTCTCAAAATAGTAAAGCTTATGTAGTATTAAATAAACATACAATGAAAGTCGAAGAATCACTCAACGTGACATTCGATGAAAGTCCTCCTCCTACCAAATTATCACCATTGGTTGATGATGATGTTGGTGAAGAAGAAGCCATTAAAAAGAATACCAAAGTAGTAAATAATAATAATGAAGAAGATGAGTCGATAGAAGTTGACAAAATCATTAACATTAAGGAGTCCAAGAATCATCCACTAGATCAAGTTATAGGAAATCTTAATCAAAGAACCTTAAGATCTCAAACCCAAAATCATAGTAATTTCTTTTATTTTATATCTAGAATAGAACCTAAAATGTTCAATGATAGCAGTAAAGACTGAGAAAGTTGGGTTATAGATATGCAAGAAAAATTAAATAAATTTATAGCTAATGATGTTTGGGAATTAGTCCTTTTCTTGTAAGTCAATTGTCATAGGAAAAAATGGGTCTTTAGAAATAAAATTAGATGAAAATGTTATTGTCATTTAGAAATCAAGCTAGATTAGTTGCACAAAGGGATATAATCAACAAAAAGGTTATAGATTATGATGAATACCATTATGCTTCGGTAGCTTATTAGAGTCGATTAGGATTACTTCTTGCTATATGCTTGGCAACATGATTTCCAAACTATATCACATGGTTGTAAAAAGTTCTTTTCTAAATAGGTTTTATAAACGAAGGAGGTTTAAGTTGCTCAACCTTCGTGGTTTATGATTTCAAAACCAGACTATGTTTCTAAACTGAAAAAGGATTTTTATGGTCATTAAGCAAGCTCCTAAAGCTTGTTATGATAGACTAAAAGCATTTTTGATTTAAAACAAGGCAGTATTCAAGGGAATGGGTCGTAATACACTTTTTACTAAGAATCAAAAATCACATATTATCATTATTAAATATTGTCTGACGACATTTTATATTGGTTCTACGATGTCAAAACTTGTGTGATGATTTTGCAATAATCATGCATGACGTGTTTGAAAATGAGTATGATGGGGGGTTTTGAACTTCTTCGGGTTCAAATAAACAAATGAAAGGACGGGGTAATATTTTTTCAATCAAGTCCAAGTAAATCAAGGAGATGTTAAGAGGTTCGGGTTGGAAGATTCCAATCACCAACCAGATGCCAATAATCTACGGAGATTCAAGCTTACTAAAGGACGTTGAAGACACGATTTCGTAGATAGCTTTAAAATATCCGAGGTTGATTGGTAGTTTACTTTATTTAACTACAAGTAGGCTCGATATTATGTTTAGTGTTTGCTTATATGCTCGTTTCTAAGAAAATCCTAAGACTACCCATTTAGAATCCATTAAGCGTACATTTAGGTATATTAGAGGAACTAGTCATTTAGGATTATGGTATCCGAAAGGAACCAGAATAGAAACTGTAGTTTATGCCGAATCCGACCAAAAGCTTGGTATGATAGACTAAAAGTATTTTTGATAAAACACAAGTATTCAATGGGAATGGTCGATAATACACTTTTTACTAAGAAATCAAAATCACATCTTATCATTGTTCAAATATATGTCGACGACATTATATTTGGTTCTACGAGTCAACACTTGTGTGATGATTTTGCAAAAATTTTGCACGACAAGTTTGAGATGAGTATGATAGGGGAGTTAAACTTCTTCTTGGATCTTCAAATCAAACAAATGGAAGAAGGAATATTTTTCAATCAATCCAAGTACATCAAGGTGATGTTAAAGAAGTTCGGGTTGGAAGATTCCAAACCAACCAAGACGTCGATGTCAACGGAGATCAAGCTCACTAAGGACGATGAAGCCGACTCCGTGGATAGCTCTAAATATCAAGGTATGATTGGTAGTTTACTTTATTTAACTACAAGTAGGTCTGATATTATGTTTAGTGTTTTATTATGTGCTCGTTTCCAAGAAAATCCTAAGATTACCCATTTAGAAGCCATTAAGCGTATATTTATGTCTATTAGAGGAACCAGACACTTAGGATTATGGTATCCAAAACGAACCGGAATAGAAACTGTAGTTTATGCCGACTCCGACCACACAGGCGATTACGTTGATCACAAAAGCAGTAGTGGAGTTTGTATGTTCATGGGATGTTGTTTAACATCTTGGTTTGCTAAGCAACAAACGGCCCTTGCTATCTCCATGACCGAAGCCGAATACGTCTCCGCCGGAAAGGCATGTCAACAAGCACTGTGGATGAAACAAGCTCTCATCGACTACGGCATACGCCTCGACGATGTTCCGATTATGTGCGACAATAAAGGTGCTATCGACTTAAGTAAAAACCCCGTACAACACTCTAGAACTAAACATATAGAAATTCGTCACCACTTTCTACGCAATAACGTCCAAAAGGGCAATATCTCTATCAAGAAAGTTGCATCTGAAGATAATATAGTCGATATATTTACTAAACCTTTAAAACGTAAAGTATTCAATTATCTAGGATTAGGAATAATGGAACTTATCATGGATAGTGATTCTTCATCATCTCAAAAATAATTGTAAACGGAAATTTAATGTAGTAATTAATCATTATTCAAAAGATGTTAATTCTTATTACAAGTTCCAATTACAAAACTTCCGATCGTGAACATAATCGAGATTAGAATTTTACTAGATAAAGAAAATATCAATAAAATGACCATCGATATTTTCTAAAATCTACATGTATGGTCAATACATGAAAATTACGAAATCGATTAAAAAGGACGAAAAGAACAATCATCGAATGGCAACTCACACTTGTGTTGACGATGTTTTGTTAAGTCTAAATTTTCATAAATGATTGTGTTATTAGTAATGGTCAAACTTATGCTAAAATATAACACACTCCTAGTAGGATCGACTACGTTGAATTTCCATCGGGAAATTCACGACAAGTTACACGGTTCACTCAAAACTTGGACGTCGACTCCGAAAGTTATATCACATACTCCTAATAGTAAGTATAACACACTCTAATTGCTAAAAGCACAACACCATATCTCAATTCGCTCAAAAATTAACTCTGTCTGTATTTTTGGAGACCTGCAGACCACGGATCCACCATATGGAGATCCGTATGTTATTTAGGTGGATCCATGAGTCAACAGGATACCCTACTTTTAAATTGTTAGACCACTTGCCTTCTCCTCCAATAATACACCAACACGTACCTCTCATATCACCCAAGATTGAACATTCCCGGCAACATCATTTCAAGCTATAATTAAGATAGATTCATACATTTCAAGATATCTACAATCATAATTGTAAGTTTTTCTTTTTTAAATCTTTATTTTGAAACACCTATTTTTATTTCCATAAAAGGAAAAAAGATTTAAAACAATAGATCAACTAATCCTTCTATAATTGAGATGCACATTTAATGTGTTTTACCAAAAGTCAATTTTTCGCCTAACCCCAACTTATGTGTCTTAAATAAAAACTCACAATTGGGATTTTTTTGCCATCCACCTACATAGTTAATACAAATAAAAAATGATTATTCTCTCATAAATGAACCCTCAAGATTTACAATTAATGTATTATCTTGACTCATTTGACTTACGAGATAAAGCAAAATGAACATGTGCATAAAACAACATCATGTACATGAATCAAATACATATATCATAACTTATCTTCAACATATTTATCTATATTCTAATTATAAATTTACTAGGTTCAATTATACTTGGAATGATGAAACCCGACTACAAAAGAACCAAAGCCCACATACTAAAAATTCATCACCAAAGGTCTACTCCAAACAATGCCAAAACTCTTTTAAAACCCTTCGAAATTGCTTCATTCATGAAGGAAGAAACATTGAATCCTCCTTCACCTTTGGCAACAACATCGTTGATCAATTCAAATCCATTCAATTTGATTGTCTCCTCACCTTAAATTGTCATATTTGTCCTTGTTTCATCATAGAATTCTATCACAAATTTCAACTAATTTGAAATGTGCATGATATGTCTCTCTTAATTGGTTTCACCATTCGAGACAAGGATTTCATTATGTCACTCAAAAAATTCGGCCAAGTCCTTCAAATTCCATACAAAGAAACATGTGTCTTCTCAAAGGAATGCTCATTAGAACTTTTAAACACTACTCGTGAAAAGCATGTCTCTTATCAAACTAATCTTCCAAATATTAGAGATGTCATTCAAAACATTTGCATTCTATCAAGTCATTAAAATTGCTCAAATCCTACCATTATCCTTCGAGATAATCTTCCTCCCAATATTAAGGATTGGGAACTCATTGTTCGAGAAAATGTCATTTGTGTTGATGCTCACAAGAGCTCCATAGATGCATGCTCTGCTATCATGCTCTATCATATCAAGAACTCTCAAAACTTTTACTTTGCCTACTTCATTTCTCATAAAATCGAGAGTGTCAAAAATAGAGTCAATTGTCCTTTTCCATATGGTTTACTCATTACTTATCTTTACCGATTCATTCTTGCTAAACATCCTAAACTCTTTCGTCCTCATCATACTCTACAATTCGTCTTACACTATCGAATGATGAACTCCATCAATAGAAAGAATAAGAGAAAGAGGAATAAGCGTGAAGAAGTTAAGATTGACATACCTTACTCTCCATCATCAGTGGAAAGCTCAAACCAATCATCTCCTTTGCTAGGATATTGGCCATCCGTAGATCAACTTTAGATTAGGAGTATCTCTAAGAATCATTAATTGTCATTTAAAGAATATTATCTCAATATTTTCTTGTAGTATCTTTGTACTAGACTATGCTATTTTGGTAAACTATTTGCTTATGAATGTTATGCATGCTTGATCTAAAATGCTAAAACTACGCACCTATTTATCATGATCTATCGTATGGATATTTTAGCATAATGATATTTAAATGATCATTTGTTTTGAATTTTGGAGGAAAAATTGTAGTTCTGGTCATTTTTGTTGACAACCGTGATCCACGGATCCACCAAAAGGTAGATCTGTATGCTGTTACGATGGATCCGTGCCTCCCCTGGCAAGATGCCAAAAATTCAAATTTTCTTTACTTTTAACCTCTTCTACTTTATCTTATAACCATGCTATATGATACTATGTGAATCTTAAGCCTTAGGATAAAATACCTCCTCCATATAATCCAAGAACCTTCATTCTAAGGCATACACCCCATATCTTTTATAAGACACACTTTCACAACTTTAATACTCAAAAATGAAATGTTTACTTCCTCAAATGATTTCACACCTATAATCAAAAGGAAAATCATCCAAAAACATCTCTCAAAACTCAAATCAAATCAAATCAAATTAATCCACATATCACTCCACCCGAAGTCTTAGAATCAAGACAAGCTCATTTTCACCTCATGACATGTCAATGTTGTAGTAACTCCCAACGTGAAATTGGATTACTATTACATGAAATGCATCTCATGTTCGAATACATTCAAGAACACACTCCACAAAATGAAACACCCTCTCTCCACAACAAGTTTGATCATTTAATCCCAATCACCAATCACAATCCTCATCTACACATATGTAGATGTTGTACCAACAAAGTCAATCAACTTCAAAGCCTACAAGAAGGTGTTCATTTCATTTGCTCCTACATCCAACATCATCTTGGATCTTCAAACCCACCATACCTTCCGCACTAAATCCACTCTTATGATACCCCAAACCCTTTGGATTATAAGGAAGACAAGATTTTATCCCAAGATTTAGGATTTTTAGTTGCTTTCTCTTCTTTTCAACTTTAACTCTCTTGTCTTATGGCTTTAATGCCAACTTTTATGTTTTATCCCTTATAATGGATTTAACATTATTTTCATTTGTTGTGTTGATGATGGATGTTCATTGTATATGTGTGCATTTGTGATTGTCATATATATATTTGCTTGCCTACTAACTTTGTTTTGTAGCAACGCATCCATAGCTCGATTACTTGGTGCCCCAAGCAAGGGGGAGTATACACCAAGGGGGAGCACTTGCATCTAGTCTTTATTTTTTTTACTTTGCATTCGTTACCAAGTCACTTAGCATTCGTCAAAACAAGACATGCAAGGAAGGCCTCTACAACACTTTTTGCTTTGATAAAAAGGGGAGAAGAAATGTAAACTCATCTACTAAATACTTATTTAGTAACTTTTAAATAAGCACGAGTTTATATTTTGTTATCATCAAAAATGGGAAGATTGTTAATACAAATATTCGCGCAAAAACGATATTTATATTTAATGATGTTCATGTTTTGATAATAACAAATATAATGTCATACTACGTAAAAGTTTATGTAAACAAACTTGACGCCGACAAATCACTTAAGGTATGAATATGGCATTATTAAACTTAATTAATGATCAAAGAAAAATATTATCATTTGCATAAACCTTTTCTAATCAAATGATTTAAGTTAACACATGATTAATTGTAAGCTAGTTATATTAATCATGTAAGATAAAATAAGATTAACCATAAGTGGAAACAATCTTTCTAAATTTTTCCAAATCTTTCCAAATCTAGAAAATCTTTCCTTATTGGTGATAAGAAATATTTTGTTCTAGAAGAATCTATTAAACTAGTTTTAATAAATACAAAAAAATATTTTGTATAGATTTGGGGTTAATCACAAAATAAAAAATGTTGTTGATAACCTTATCACTTCACACACATACACACGAATTTCAAAAAAGAAAACTAGAGAGAGAGATGATTTAGAGAGAGAAATATCAAAAGAAAAATGGCTACACATTAAATGAAAGTAAAATAAGCAACACCCTCTCCACATGAGGAGAGGGCTTTATATAGTAGAGTACATGGGCCGGCCTTGGGTTTAAGTGGGCTTCCAAGGTCAAACTTGATATCTAATGGGCTTTAAAGCCCGTAACTAGACCCAATTAGCTTATAGAATTCCTGGAAGCATAAACTAAGCTAATACAAGGTTCGGGAATATTAATGACCATCACTTTACATAAAACTAGGTCTAACGATCTCCCCCTAAGGGGTGGTCATTGCACATAGGCTTCACTTCTTGTGACGTCTTGAGTCTTGGAACCTTGTAGACTTGGGAATTCTTTTGAAGATCCTTCTGCATGCTTGTGATCTTGGATATTGATCTTTGACTTGATGTCTTTATCTTTAAACTTGATATCTTGATCTTTTTTCCTTGAGATAATCTTGGATCTTTCTTAATTGGAACACTTCTTAACCAACATACTCATCCTTTGACATCACTTGAAGGCTGATAATCTCCCTCAATATAGACCTTGTGACTTGGTCTATT
Organism: Tanacetum coccineum; assembly: GCA_026074375.1. Taxonomy (NCBI): domain Eukaryota; kingdom Viridiplantae; phylum Streptophyta; class Magnoliopsida; order Asterales; family Asteraceae; genus Tanacetum; species Tanacetum coccineum. The sequence goes on along the minus strand of BQNB010042114.1, from coordinate 8,209 downwards.
TGTAATCATATACTTGACGTTCTTTGAGGAAGTTCTTGTTTATCAGAGCTTGCAGAAGTGTATCTTTGAAATTCAGAACTGTCTTCAGGTTTTGGTTGATGTTGTTGAATTTATCTTTAAACTTTAAGAATGAGTATGACTTGTCATGCATGTTTAAGTTAGTAATAAACAACAGATATGGACGAATATGTCTTTGTTATTTCATCGAATATGGTTGCAATAACCACGGTTCCCTGTTAATCAGTATAAATATTGCTTATGATCAGGTAGAATTCGAAAGAATCTCCTTGACAGGGTTTCGCAGCTGCACTAGCCGTTCTCGTTACCTGAGCGTCTCAAAGCAAACAACATGGTAAGAATGAATATGTGAGTTGTTGTCTCACTGATTAAGCCGTCAATACGTGTTTAGTCTTCTCATGCCCGGATGCCCTTTTGAGGCTGCCACAATGGACATGAGATTGAAAAACTTATTTGAAAATCAATCGATATGTTAATGGATAAATATTTTTTAAACATATCGAAAGTTTTATTTTTCAAAAAGAGCATCCATCAATTCTCATTTATACACACAGATTATTTTTACGTCTGTGTTGGACTCTTGTACAACTTGTGTTCTTGATGATGAACAACAAGTGTATATGGAATTGTGTCCAAATGAGATTTATTGATTGATCTCGTTGGCTTTAGACTCTATAAGTGCACATTTATTATTTGGTGATCGGAGGCTGGAGCGAACTGCCACCTTTTCAATATCAACGATCTCGGAATAAGAAAGTCGATAGAAGCGTGTTGTACTCCGTGAGAAATGAAACAAGTGTCTTTTAAGAGATCTTGAGTGGCTAGGGAGAGTTGTGCATTGCATCACTGGGTCCATGATGACTGTCTTCAATGTCAGATAGCATCTTTGTGTTACTGACAGCATATGTATTGACCCGGTTTCTGCCTAAGTAAATAGAGGGCTTATTTCTTAACACCCTTTATCCTTTTAATTCTTTTTCATTCTTTAACCCCTTCAATGCTTACCGAGACTTCATAACTAACACCTTGTTGGGATTGTTCCAGTGCTAGCTCTGTCTCAGTCAGCATTATTCCCATTCTCACTTTACTCCTTTTTTCGATCATACCTAGGACTTCTACTCTATCTAATAGAGTGTTCCTGGGTAGATCCCTCTGGTTCTGGCTGGATCATGGAACAAGATACCTATTCTTAACCGCCTTATAACAACGTAAGAAACAACAGTTGGTCGGTCTTTGGTATTGTCATGAAGATCCATAAAACCATTATAAAAGTAATCAACATGTTCGAGAAATCATTTATAACACATTGAAAATTTTCTATATCACCAAAAAGCTCCCCCTACACATATGCATTATATTATGAAAGCTTTTTGCACATGCGAGGTTGGGAACACACTTATAATAAGGCGATCTTATATGTTATTAAGCCATATTGATCACATTTTAATCACTATTCTCCCCCTCAAAAATTGCATATGTGGTGACAATTTTTGACAATTAGTGAATTAAAAACAAGTTAATGTTCGGAATTTACATGAGTTTAACTAAGTCTTGGGAGAACAGGAGTGCATGCAGAATGAACTAATTATTATACTCCCCCTCAATAATAGAATAGTGTGAAACTTCGGAGTGGGAGTTTGTTGAGCACATAATTTTGAAAGAATTTGAAATTTCTTTTTGATGAAAAATATCTTGAAAAATTATGCTCAACAAGAAAATGATTTGCAATTTATCATATTAATTAGCATTTCCTTTGTGCTTCTCTTGGACATTCAAAACTTTGAATGTTTGTATGACATTGCTCGAGACCGAGAAGATATGAACTTCCCGTTGTTAAGGATAACTATACATAAATGAACATTTTCCTTTCTTTAAGGTCTGAGTCCTAAGATGACATTTACTTAGAAGTCGTTGAGAAAAAGTTTGAAGAGACATGTTTTGAAAGCATTTGAAACTCTCGCTCGAACTACATTTATTCACCCGTGTTAATATTAATCAACATTTCTAGGTGCGCAAATGTTATCGATTGTCAAGAGACATGTCAGAGAAGATTATTTTTGGTGTTTTTGAATTTTTTTTTATTTTGTATTTTGCTTTTATATGTTTTATATTTTTATATTTTGCTTTTCTGATAGATATTTATAGTTATGAAATGTTTTACACACACAAAAGAGGATGTGAGAGGATGTGTCTAATAGCATTAAAACTTGGTTTTCACAAAGCTCCCTCTCATAAATTGATCCACTTATAAAAAATGATTCAAATTTTGAAAGTGACATGAGAAGGGAGTGTTGAACACAGAATTTTGAAAGATTTTGAAAATCCTTTTGAAAAATTCTTGAAAAATTGTGTTCAACTATTTTAAAAACAAGAAGATTTCTCTTCTTTTAAAGGTAAAGCGCACTAAAGCGTACACTTCCCTTTTATTTGAAGCTCGGATTATGCACTGAAGTGTACATAAGCCATTACTGAAGGATCATCAAATGTCACATTCATTGTCTCCATGATTTTCTTTATCCTTCAGTTTATACTCGGAAAGGAATGGAATTAGCAGAGTATCAAATGAATTTTGACAACCTTTCATAGAGAAAGTTTAATTTGGAAAGTGTTTGCTGATAGGTTCTTGAGGGTTAGAAGTACATGCATTATCACCTTTAGAGCAGTCAGATTGACACACAGATTCACTGGTTGCAATTATTTTTCCTTTAAGGTCAAAAATTCTTCGAGTTGGTGACCACCTAAGGCAAGATCTAGGTGTACTAGGCTTAGGTGACGCAAGTCTTTCTTTGGACCCTACCTTTTTAGGTTTCTTGACTTTTGGCTTATGTTTCTTTTGATTTTCAACATTTGAAACATTCGAATTCTTATTGAGAGCACGAGAATTCATGCCATTCACATAGTTGAGCACACAGACATCATGATTAACAATAATTACACATTGCTTACACATAGCACAAACAACTTTAGATTTAGCATTCTGAATAACAAGCTTAATGTTATTACATTCATATGACATATGTTTCTGATTCGAAGAAGATTGTAAGTTCCTATGGTTTGCTTCTTTTTTCTCTAAATTAATTGAGAGCCAACTACTTTTAGACTTAGAATGGACCTTATCATTCTTAGGCTTGTACCTAGGTTGTGGTCTAGTGGTCCTAGTAGTGCTTTTAACGTCTTTAGGAGAGAAACCATTTGTTTTAGAATTTACATCATTCTTAGTGATGACATGAGGTTGTGAAACAGTGATCGGTTTTGTCCTAACGCTTGCTTTTACATGTTTGTTAGGCACAAAGTTGTCTACCCTAAAAGCTTTAAACGGATTAATCCTAAATATTCCTAGGAAATCATGTTATCATTTTTTTCACAAGAAGAGAATGAGAAGGTTTTCCCAACAATTGGGGGTGGGTGGGTACCAAATTTGAAGTGACTGGTTTTGACAAAGCATGTGACTCATCGATCTTGGGAAGACCCTTAGATTTTGGAAAAGGAGTTACATAATAAAGTTTTGATCTAGAAGAAGAAGGTGGTTTTCCCAAAATTGATTGCTTGCAAAACTGAGTATTCACACTCGTACCTTTGGTGGTGTCCTTTTCGTTCAAAAACCTTATCGAATAACTGGGCTCTTGGCTTAGGATTTTCATAGATCGTGTCATGTAATTTGGTTTGCAAAGAGTCCATTATTGTTTTGGTTTGAGTCCGTGTCACATTGATAAAGTCATACAGGTTCTTGTATACAGTCTTAAGATGAGCATTTTCTTTTTCTTAATTCCTAACTTGAAACTCTAATTCTGTGTTCTCATTTTCAAGTTTCTGAGGCAAAGGATCAAGGGTATCTGATACACATGAAGTATCCTTACATTTACCCTTTTGATCTCCCAACTGAGCTTGCAACCGTTTGATCTTTTCTTTCATGTCGTTATAAGATTTATCATACGAAATCTTGTCATATTTGCATTCTTCACATTTTGTGTACCAATTATTCCAAAGAACAACATATTCTTTTTCCTTTTTAATAATGCAATTTTCAAGTCGTTCTTTCGTACGTTCAAGCTCAGTCTGGAGATCGAATGTTTCAACAATAGTGGGATTTTGCACAATGGACATAATATCTTGACTGACAACATTTCTCAAGAGACGCTCAATTTCCAATTCCAATGCCTTGTGCTTAGCAAGAGATTCATCAGCTTCTTTTGAAAGAGATTTGAAGTCTCGAACAAATTTGGATGCTTCTTTCAAAAATTGTATTTTGAAATATTGCACTCTAGCGTCAACTTGGTTAACGATAGGGAAAATTTCATCTTTTACAATTTTATGAATCTCTTGATGAGCACTAGACGACCAATTGTGTATATCTAAAGTCATTCTTTGTTTGACAACACGTTGAAGGGTCACAATGGTGCTTTTTACCTCATTCAGAAATTTTCGTGCAACACTTGGTGTAGTATCATCCGAAAATTCTTTATTTGGTATTGAAATTGAGTTAGAAACATTGGCCATTTTAAAAGTATTTAAAAAATACAACTCTTCACGCGACTTGGCCGTTTAAGAAACAAAACCCCCCAAAAGATTATTAATCTTTGTTTAATTTGCCGGTTTTATTTCTTTGTTCAATTGTTTCATTTTTAAGTGACTTTTTTAAGCAAGTTGCAGTGTCTCCTCCGAATCATACACAACAGGAGGATCATGCTTTTCTAATAATACCTTGCCATTATATAAACTCTGTTGTTTCTGTTGAGCTTGCTTGAGATAAAAAGGATTTTGATAACCCAAAGCCATTTTTTGTTCAGTGTGGTAAAACGAGTCCGGCTTAGGTGAAAGCATATGCATCTTTTGAATCGATTGACCCGTTTTGACCAAAATATTATCTAATTCCTTTATTTTATTCTCAAGTTGGATTTGTTTATCAAGAAGCTCGTCTTCGGGAATTTTGAAATCAGACTTCAACTTTTTCTTTTCTTCTTGAAGAGAAGAAACAATTAACTTTCCTTTGAAAGCTGGTTATTTAAATTTGAAATTTCCTCATTCAAAGTCATTATTTATTTACCGGAACTTAAGTGACGTGCATTTATCTTTTTAGCAAGACATTGTTCTTGATAAACATACTTTTGATAACACCTTTCAAGTTTGTCATATTTTTCTTGACTAATTTTAAAACACTTTTCTTGATTTTTATATCTAACAAGCTCAGTGGTCAATTCAGCATTTGTTTCTTTCATTTTGATATAGCCCGTGTTGAGTTTCTCAACTTCAGTAGCTAAATTATGAAATAATGATTCCTGGTACGCACGTGTTTCCTCAACAGTTGTAGGATGTTGTCTACTGTTCCCCCACCTTGTTCCACACGAGAAACATCAGAAATGACATTACTATCATTCTGTGGTACTTGGTGTGGTTCAGGAATGGGCTCGAGTAACTCAGTATACTGCTCCTCTTAAGTGAACATATTAAATATCTCATCATTATAGCAATTTTCACAATTTTGTACCTCAGTTAAACCGTCCGAGTCATAGACAGGAGCTTTGTCAGTCTGAGTACCCAATGTCGATGCGTGCTGCAAGTTAGCCATCAAAATGCAGTTTGCATTGACTTCCTCAATCTCATCAAGGTCTGCTGCAGCAGCCATCAAATCAAACTCTTCAGTTTGTAGTTAGATTCCTGCTTCTTCCTTTTGAGCAATAAGCAATTGAGTCTAAAGATAAGCATCATCCCATCTTCTTGGCTTGACTGTACAGTTCCTAGCAAGATGACCTAATCCTCTACAGTTGTAACACCTTATCTGATTACCATTATTCCCATTTGCATTACCATCAGCCCATGCTGCTACAACATTACCATTCCCATTCGGATTCTGATTAGCAATCCCTGAAACAACAATAAGCCCATTCTGATTTCCAACATTCTGAACACCCGGATTCTGAACTGCATTTGGAACAACCTGATTCCCAACATTCTGCCTAACATATTGTCTAAACTGATTCCCACCATTGCCTCCAACCATTTGCATTTGTCTGTCTTGACCCATATTCATACCCAGTTGTGCAATCTGCCTATTACGTGGGTTTGATGAAATTCTCTGGTTGTTGTTGGTTGGTGTTGAGTAGTTTAGTTTGAATGCCTTAGCCATTAGAACAAGTGCCATGTTCATTGCAGTTGTGGGATCTAAAAAGTCTTTGAGATTTGGCGTTGGTTGTTGCATGTAGTTCTGATTGAATGATGGTTGTGGGTTATAGTTGTTGTTGGGTTGTGGTTGTTGTATGTAGGTACTTGATGATGGTTGATCTTGGTGAAACACTGGATAATTGAAAAGATTGTTGTAATTTGCCATGAGTGCCAAAGGATCATGTGTTTTTCCAAGTCGTTCAACTCTTAGTTCATCTACCTTCTTTTGATTGTATTTTAAGAAATCATACAACTGAGTATATTCTACTGTATGCAAGTCCTTTGTTTGATGAACAATGGAAACATGTCGACTCCATTCTGGTTGTAAGTTGTTTGGGAACATGAGATTGTTGGCAATCTTTTCTGGAAAGTGTTTGTTTCTCTTGAAATCATTCATTAACTTTGAGAAACGATAATAGTAAGACTCAATCGATTCCCCCTCAGTGGAAGTAAACCTTTCCCATTCATTAAACAACTTAGCCTTATTCTCTTGAATTCCAATATCAAAACCTTTCATCATTTTTTGCACACGTAACCAGATTTCCTAAGCAGTCTCACAACTGTCAACAACAGCATAGATGTCTGCAGAAAGACCAAGGAGAATAGTCTGAATGGCTTGATCATCGGCTTCTACCTGTTTCAGCTCCTTCTCAGTGAGTTCATCATCTGTCTGCTTATGAAAGGTTAGATTAACAGGAACTTCACGGTTTGCATCACCTGGTTCAGGAATCATTCGTCTGACATACGGACCATTCATGATGGAATTGTAGATTAACTTTCCATTTGGTCTACTCTTAGCATAACGGAGAAGATGGGATGACTATGGAACATAGTTCTCTTTGTTAAGCATAAGACCAAACGGACAAATAAGGTGGAGTACAGGGACCAACGGGGTGAAATAACAGGACTAACGGTGTAATTTACCCTTAAATGAAAGAGTATGATTAAATGTAAACCTTAACAAAGTAAAAAAATATGATTAAATTTTAAACTTCGGTAAGTCATAAATAAATACTACGACATGAGAAGTATTTATGCATGTTTTCACATAAGGATGATTTTCTTTAAGTATGGTAACTTTTAGGGACTACTAACTCTTGACATATCAATGACCTTTTAGAGCGACAAATTTTTTCACACCATATATTATATATCTCATAATATATCTTACAAATGCTTCGAGGCTTGAACTCATAACTTATAAGTTGGTGGGAACACACACGCCAAAAGTAATTTCTTACTCAGCCTGTAAATATCAAGTATTTTTTACATTGCACAAAAAGTTACTCTTTCACATTTTATTTTATTTATAATTTGAACATAAACAATTCCCATTAAAGATTACTACGGAGTATTCATTAGCGTTGAAAAAATGAGAAAAATTGACTTTGTGATATACCTCGGTGATCACACAAATGTCTTTAGAAAAAGTGCAATAGACGCCCCTGAGGATAACACTGTGATTACAAAAGTGGTCTCTAAGTAAAGTCTATGAACTGTTTATGCAACAAGAATTAGGGCTAAACAAAACCAATCGAAAACGAATCAAATTGTGATTTAAAAAAATCATCTCTAAGTTAAGTATATGAACTGTCTATGTAACAAGAGTTATATAACACCTCGTGTTTTAGGTCATTGTACGACATTATGTAATCCACTAATTATTTTTAGGGTTTTACGCGTTTGCTTTTAAATCGTAATCGTTAAGCTAAATCGTGTAAACTAAAAATGATCATTCAATGTAAATGGGCGTTAAACAATTAAATGTTTACATCAAGCAAGTGTTATACGATTATTTAGAGGATAATTATTATCATTGCACATTTTATTTTTATTGGTTACGTTAAGTATTTACGTTTCGTGATAAAATACGTTTAGGCCTTCCCGGAAGCACGTTAACTTATCTACGCTTCATCAAATACCTAAAATTTATACCCAATACTTAAATTTTATTTAAAACTTCAAGTATTTATCACATTATACATATTCTTCATGAAAGAATTCAAATCAAACCGTACCATGTGCAAGTTAT
>BQNB010042113.1:0-46337 GCA_026074375.1 Tanacetum coccineum | reverse complement strand
TGAAGTAAATATATTTGTATTCAGGCCGCCGATGAAGATCCAGAGGATGATGATCGAAGATCAGATGATTCTGATGTTGATGAAGATAATGAGAGGTAGTCCCTTCTTTCCAAAGACTAGAAAACACTTTTATTCTTCCGCTTGCTGATACATTTATACCACTTTCATTCATTAATATTGTTCTCTTTTGCAGCAAGCCTTTTGCTGGACGTGTGAAGAGGGAACTTCATGATATCGAGTCTAAGGACATGGTATGTGCAGTTTTTTAATCTATTTTTTTTTTCTTTAATATTTTGCAATATCTGATCACACTCATTTTGCAAAAGCGCACCAAACAGTCATATTCTATTTCCTACAGTTCTTTGTTTCAAATATTATCTCATCTCATTTTGTATGCTGATATAAATGTGCGTCTGTGTTCAGGATGTTGTCAAAGAAGCCGAGCGTACTAGAGAGATGGGTGCATCGTTTGCTGACATATCCCTTGATAAGGTGAACATTTGCTTTCCGAAAAAAAACTATAAATATTTTTTCCGGGTTACAAGTACTTGAAACTTCTGTATGTATTTTCAGGGTTCTGGCTCAGGTTCAGCACCCGCAGCAGATGTCAAAGTAGAACAAGGAAACTCAAACAAGCCGGATCCTCCTGCTTCTGCTTCGGAAATGAATATGTAGTGTATGATATCATATTCTTCATCATATTTATGATAAATCTGTTTCTGCGACTTTTCTTAGTCTCTTCTCAAACTTTATCCCAGAATTTCTTGTTATGTGTTGTAGAAAATTGAGAGTTATGGGGTTTGGCAGATATGCCTTTTGAATAGAATGAAATGACAGAATTTATAACGTGCATGTTTTTTTTTGGGTAACTTGGTTTCTGACTTGACTTGCGAGCCAACTAATCCCAAAGCGGCTACCTTTTTTGGATAGCCCGGAGTCGGTGCAAGTGAACCTCCGTGGCCACAAGGGATTAATTTTCTTCTCGTTGGATTCGAATCCTTGACCTCCACTTTGACTGGTATTCTTATACAACATTTGTCCCATAAATATAGTCCAACTTTTAAAGATTTTTATTTTTCAACTTTAACTTTAAATGTTTTTGTTTTTGTTATATAGTACTTCGATGAAAATTATACCAATAAAAATACATTTAAAACTCAATTTATTCATATATTTTGCATCAAGTTTTATATAACATAAAAAATAACAGTTAATGTCAAAGTTGCAAAAGAAAGACCTTAAAGTCAACGGTGGACAATAATTATGGGACGAAGGGAGTAGCTAGATTACCCTTTTGGTTAACGTGCATGGTTTGGTATTGTATGTGGCTGTTTTGTTTGGACGAGACGAGTCACTAAAAAAGGCCCTTTGGTTTGTGGGACCATGCGTTAAAATTGTATGAAATCCCGTCGTTCGCCCATCAATAAATGAACCAATTATTGCGGAGGCATACAACAAACCTAGAAAGCTTTTTTTCTGCAAGTCATCTAGAGCCTTCAAACACATTCAAGCAATTGGTATCCGATTGAAACATAAAAATAGATTCGCGTCGCCTAGTGAAAGCACAAATGAAATGGCTGATTCTGAATTCCATGAAGTTTCCTTTTTCATTTCAGAGTTAATTGCATTTTTGATCCCTGTGGTATGGTCAAATTGCAGGTTTGGGACTATAACTTTTGAAATTACATTGATGGTCCTTATTTTCAAATTTTCGTTGCAAATTTGGTCCTCGGGCCGGGACCAAACCTGCAATTTGACCAAACCACAGGGACAAAAAATGCAACCCAAAAGGACCAAACCTGCAACCCAAACTTGAAAATAGGGACCATCACTGCAAATTCAAAAGTTAGGGTCTCAAACCTGCAATTTAGCCATACCACAGGGACCAAAAATGCAATTTACTCTTCATTTCATAATGAATGAAATGATCTCTCGGATGAGGAGCAAATCTTCCCTCCCTTTTACTAAAGAGTGGTGATTGACATGACTAATTTTTTGCCTAAAAAAGACCATCCAACACATGGCTAAATCATATGGTAAATAAGAGGAGTGAGAGTAAGTGCAATTCATGCGTCACAAAATGTATAGATTATGCATAAAATTAGTCACAAGAAATTAATCTTCTTAATCATTGTCCTTTACTAAATCATGGGGAGCCTTAGTAGTTTATCGGACATATTGAGTTGTCGTGGAGAATGGGACTCGTTCTAATAAAAAAACTATGGCTAGTGTTGTATTGAATTATTCTATACCTGTCTTAGTGGACCAATATAGTGAGCTGGAAATGGGCTTTTTTGTTTTTCTGGGAAAATATAATCAAGAGAGCTAGCTTCGGTCTCACGTAGCTCACAATGGACAGAGCTGCCGAGTGAGGATTCGCCAAGGGGAGGTCATGATGTTCCTGTGTACAAATCCACAAATATAAAAAAAAGATAAATAAAAGCCTGTGAAAGATGAGTAGGCATGGCTAAGTAGTGCCCGTAAACGAGGACAGATTACATGGTTTTGTACTTGTCAGCTTTAAGCTATCAAGTAAGGAGTGCTCTATCTCTTAAGAAAGGGATTCGGAAACCTAACTTATTAGACTAGAAAGGGCAGCACTCTCTCATGTGCGTTCTATTATGGCTTCTTATTACGACAAAAATGGCAAAAATTGTGTTGATTGTAATAAACACATGTGACATGTTACATTAAAATAGCCAAAGGGATTGTGAAGAGTTAACAGCCCCTTATATGAGACATTGTAGGGGTTGTCGTATGCAAACTACACTTTGATTGTTAAAACATAATACCAAGTACATTGCATAACTGTTACGTCTAAGAACACAATAGGCGAACACAATATAATACTTTTCTTGACAACATAAACGATATAGTTGAAAGTTAAAACACACCTTATAAGCATATACTATGAGGTCGGCTTTAGGGTTGGCGTCAGGGAGATCGGTGTGGCCATAGTGTTCCAGTTGGCGTTAGATTGACAAGGGGAGGGACTTCAGCAATGGGAAGCCGATCTCCTTTCCAGTTACTTTTTCTTTTGATGTGTGAGTGAGATGTATTTTAATGTAAAAAGTTGTTTGTAATGATGAAACCATAATACGAAAAATATGTTGGGAAGAAGGAAGTTAACGTAGCATTAGTGCGACACTAATAGTAGTGCAGACAGTAATAGTAGAATCATAATGTCAAGGTGAAGAAGGCACTCATAAATCTCAAAGCAAGTAAAGCTGTAGAAATCGGGTCATTAATATGATATCAATTATCATGTAGTCTTTTTCAAAATTATGAACGAATGACATACATAATGGAAACATATGAAAACACAAATATAAAGTTTTTAAGAAGGTATAATGCAATGAATGTCTATATCTTACTCCTGACAGTATCTATATTCCTTATTTACAACTATGAAATATTAAGTGTATACCAGACAGACCAATCTCCTGAGAGAAGAATGTACACGGAGTATTGGAGAATTTAACATTTTTTTTAACTTATAGAAGGCAGCATCGGATTCATACCAAGACCTGACCCACCAAAACCACCTGGTTCAGCATGCTTCACTCTACCAAAATACCTGATGTGGCGTAACAACCTTGCTAGAAACGTGTTGTGGCATATTGTTGAGCTGTCACATACAACTGCCACATGTTTGCGTGCTCTTGTTATGGCGACATTCATTCGTCTACTGTCTCCAAGAAATCCAACAGCTCCCAAATTGTTTGAACGGACCTTTGGAAAGAAAAAAGCCATTATTGTAAATAGTTGATGTCCCAAATAGTTATTAATGTTAAAAGAAGTGCAGAAATAGTCTTTTTGCTTGACACATTTTAAACAGATTTCACAAAAGATTCAAGATTGATGAAGAAACGGGAATGTAAAATCATCTTCTCCTAATGGAAAGTTTAAGTCCCATAAGAGTTCCCTTTGTAAACAAAAAAATTAGAGTGGCGGTTTATATACAATACGAATGGGTCGATTCTGGTTGTGTTGTATCTTTAAAGGGGCAACCTAGTAAAATAACATTAGGAGATATAGCTAAAAGTAAACGGGTAAAACGAGTTGAAAGTTTCCCAATCATACAACCTACTATGGTAACCTTAACCCTATTCGTACTGAGAAGTTCCCCAATGTGACGTGTTACCCTACCCAGTTGACCCGCCTTTTTCTCCACTTTGACAATCTAACATAACATATACTGTATTTCGTAATGCATACCATGGATATGATGACAGCATCAGCTTCCCTGCCTTGAAAGCTATCAATAGTTGCAATCTCAACGCCTCTCGCCAATGGAATCTCATCAAGACTGTCTCTTAGTAACTGCACCTGAGCAACATACGGAGACTGCACTGCAATTGCTTTTGGGCTCACACCTGCACACACCATATTCCAAATTTAACACCCAGTGGGATTTATTTTTTTCTAAGAATAAGTTTATGCATATTATAGATACTAATTAAAAAAGAGTACGAATATTCTTTTAGGTTTGACATTCAAAAGTCAAATCAAAATGCTATTCTTGAAAACTACACTGCCTGCTTTATACAGTTCTGATTTATTCATTTTGCACAGATAGTGGTTTGCTGAAAAAACGTTAGCCAACTTTTTATTAAAAAATCAAAAGCATGTACCAGCATATATCAACGAGAGAACATGTTGAACAACAATATCCGCCTCCCCTTCATTATAAAATGAGCCCGTGCCAGCCAGGTCTAAATTCTCCTCACAACCAGGTGATAAACTACCATACGGCTTCCTAGTATCAAGCAATAGCAACGGGCACTGTGTTATCCATGTGGGCTGCAAACAGTATTCAACATCATGACTATAAAACCGATGATCACAAAACACAATAATGAAATATCAAATATATCAAGCCATGTGTATGTCCTACATTTGTTACAATATTAAGTCATTTATATATAAAGTCAAGATTACCCCCACCCACTTGACCAGCCCATCTGCCACCTTTACCCATACCCCACTAATGATACGTTTTTACATAAAATCGATAAGTGATACCTGTACGAAGGGAGAATCAACAAGAAGATGAGAAGAAACATTCTCGGAAGACTTCAATAATCCACCATACATCTCCTTCGAAGCCCAACTAGAAATAGCATCATTCATACGGTACTGTGTTGTTAACTTAGTAGCAAGAAGCCCATCATATAAACCAGTGGCCCGTTCTAACAAAGACACCCCAAGCCCACCTTCTAATGCTTTCCTAGAAAGAATCACAGGCGCAAGTTGACATTGATCACCTGCAAGTATACACCTTTTTCCTAGTAATATCGGTATCCAACAAGAAGGCTCAATAGCTTGACCCGCTTCGTCAATAACCACAAGATCAAAAGCATCCAAGCGCCTTATTATCGGATCAGCTGCACCCGTATTTGTTGTCAATACAACCTGAGCATTACCCAATATTTCCTTAACCGTTTCTTTTTCTTTCTTCTTGAACGATTTTCCTGTTTGTTTCAAAAGTTGTCGAATCCCTGCTGCTAACGAATCGTCTTTTAAGCATTGTCTTAAATCTTTTCTTAAGTCTGACCTTTTTCTTTCGAGTTCTGAACGGAAATTCGCGAGCTTTTTGTTTACTATTTCTGCTAAAGATTTTGAAAGAACAGCTGGCGAAATACGTGAAGGGTTACCAAATCTTACAATGTTAACCCCCACATCCGATAGTTTTTCAACCATGTTATCCACAGCAGCATTTGTGGGTGCGGTAACTAGCACACGCTCACCTTGTTGTACGGCCAAAGCTATTAATTCTTTTAGCATACCGGTTTTTCCAGTGCCAGGTGGACCTTGTACAATAAGAACGGGTCTCTTTTTGTTTAGGCCTAATGAAATGGCCCGTTTTTGGGCTGAATCGAAGTTTTGTATGTATTTTGTATCAGATGGTTTTGCTTCACTCCAGTCAGTGAAATCGTTGTTTTCGAGCCATGTGACATCGTTTTTGTCACCGAAAAGTGTTGCTACGACTGCGATCGAGGGGCTGTTCTTGTGTAGACCTTTTTTTTGTAGCATCATTAGAGCTTCACAATTGCGCTGAAATAAGAATAACAAAAACATGTACTTATAATTCATTCTCAAATGAACATTCAAGTTGTAAGTTTAGTGGTAAAATGGGCAGGTTGGATTATGGGTCAAAACTAGTTCAGGTTGAAATGAGTCATCTTCTAGCACGGGTTGAAAATTGTGTAAACACTAGTTACAGAAAACAATTTCATCACAATAATAGTCTAAATCTTTGAGTAACATGTTTTAGAAGGTTGAATCATGCATGTGTTAAAAACAGACTTTGGGTGAGTTTCTCCCCATTTGATCCGTTCCCCTATAAGTATATGGGTCAAAGGTACTACCTCTTGCTAACATATATAAAAATCATAAACGAAGGTCTGTAATGAATACAAGAAAAACATAAAAGAATTACCTCATATGTAACTGCATCAGCCAATCCATGAATTCGGTCTATGCGCACACTTTTACCAAATAACTTAGAAAAAGTGGGATCACCGTGGCGCGATTCAAGAGCCACAGTAATACTACATCCATCTTCACCTAAATTATTAACAAAACCTTGCATACCCGAAATAGCACCAGCCGCGCCTCTACTGTCACACGTCCTTACACATACCATGTCACCAGGAGATAACGTTGTTGGTGGCAACCTATGATTCCCCTCAACCTTAAACAACACTAAATGCATACCACCTAATCCTGTGTAAGTGTTGACAGCAAATAAATTGCAAATCGTGTCACATAATTCTTGTTCTGCTTGACCATGACTTACAAGGTACTCGATTGGTTTATTAGGATCAGAATTATCGCCTGTTGGTGCGGCGTCTAGTTCTTGCTGTGTGAACTCGAGTTCAGAATCACGTTCAACACGAAGTAGGTTAGCCATACGTTCTGTGAAATCATCGATTTTGACTTGAATTGCCTTGACTTTATCTAGCTCCATTCCTAAAACACCATGAACTGCTTTTGGGACTGATGCTTTCCTAGCGATGGCTTTATGTTGAGCTGCAGATCAATCAAATATGTTATGTTAGACTTATAAGTCGAATATAATCACTTCCAAAACGTCAATCTATTCAATATCATCATCTCCTACACCTGTTTCTTAAAGAGTGTATGTTGATTAGCATAACATAATTACAGTTCTTATTGCTAGTGCTGGGATTGCTAAATGCTTATTTGCTTGTTTGCTTTTATTCAAATGAAATAAGCAGATGGGTAAGCTATCTTACTAAGCTATTCAAAATAAAAACACCCTAAAAAGCAAAAAGAATAAACCACCTGATTTGGCAAGTTCCTTAAGCAACTTCCACGACTCGGTTTTCTGCCAATCTTGAACCAAAGACTTCCCTTGAAGCTCCCTCAAAACATCCCTAAGCTCTCTTTGAAAATGATCAAACAAAGTGGGATAATGAGTAGACGCTTTCAAACAAACAGCTTCAAGCCCCGAAGGCATCGGTATGGCACTTAAATACGGCTGCGCCTGTATAACAAACGTTAAACCAGGCCCCATTCGCTGCCTAACCTCGCTAAACTCCCCTTGCAACTCGGCCTCACCAAAATCACTAGCCATTGCTTTCATACCCAAACTTAACCATTTCACCACACATTTCCCTAAATCTTTTCGCCCCATAGGGTCGCCATTTTGCGTCAAACTACTAACATTTATAGGCTTACAATTGCTGAAGTCATCATTCCTAACTTTCCTGTCACTTTTTTTAAAATCTTTTTTTCCCAACTTCTCATTATTATGTACAAAAGTACCAACACTTATACCCTCACCGGAGACAACTTTCCGGCCACCGGAGATCTTACCGCCGGTGGGTTTTCCGGCAACACTGTTTCTAACAGTAAAATGACAAAAAGTATAGGGATTAATAATATTTCTTGAAAAAAAACCACCAATACCAACTAACCTCCTATTAGCAGTAGTGAAACTAACACTGGAAGTTGACTGAATGACCATCGGAAAGTGTTATATTTCCGGCAAACAAAACATACCCAGATGGAATCTTGCAATCTTGAGCTGAAAAAAGTAATCTTTTTTGGTTTTTGAAAATGGGTTTTTTTGGAAAAAATGTTATATGAAATGGGTTGGTGTTGGTCCTGTTGTTTAGTTTGTTTAGTTGTGATTGGCTGTGTGGTTGAGTTGTACTTGTCTTTTTGTTTTTCTATGACGTGTTTAGTTACACTCCTCTATTTTTCATGTAAAACATACTCCACTTGTCATGATTTTCAAGATTCTTTAGATTCTTAATTTTCAAGAATATGAGAGTCGAGTCGAGTCGAACCCGAGTCTGTGATAGCTTGAACGTGGCTCGTCTATATTCAACATGTTTGAGCTCAGGCTCGAGCTCGTTTTGAGTCTTGTAGTTTTGGCTCGAGCTCCGCTCACGACAAATTTCACAAGCTCAAGTTCGACATGTTTGTATGACGAATTAATCGAAATAAAGCTAGAATCAAACTCGGCTTGTTAAATACATTAGGTTCAGTTATACATTGTCAAAGGTATACGATGTATATATTTACTTATATATATTTCTAAGGCTCATCTAGGCTCGCGAATCTAGTCGATCTTTATATAAAAGACTCGGGCTCGAGCTCATTTCCAGCCCTAAGTAAATCTTGAGCTCCACAAATAATTTGTGAAATTTGTAGAGTCTGTGGATTTTAGTAAATCAATAATTATGTCATGTTAACAATTTTTTAACGGAAATTTTTTACAACATACATCACCTATCTCACATGTCTCTAATGAGACTTGAACCTATAAGTTGAAGGGGGTCATGTTAACATTGGTTTAACATGTGATTATCTTTTGTTTTGTGTTTTAAGTTGCAGATGATTTTTAGTTTAGGAGTGTGTAAAACTCAAGACAAAATTGTGATATTCACAAATCTTTACAATGCAAACAATTATAAAAAAGAAAAACAATTTTCAGTACATTATGGTTCAACCACGTCTAAGAAAATTATCTTTATTTTTGTCTTTGGTTAAACAACATTGTTTCGTTGACAAAATAATTACTAAAATCATAATTGACGTGTTCTTATGCACTCCTCTGTTTTTGGTTGGTGGGGAATATGCAAACTATGCAAAATACACTCCACAGCTTGGAATAAGCATATAACTTTTACTCTTTGAGGGCTGTATAAATGGTCTATATGGTCGACGACGGACCTACATTGGTGCTAGTGTGACATGGGCTACACTCGATTTTAAGTCACTAAGTGCAATTTTTTTAAACTGTTGATTGATATTGAGAACCACCGATAAATCTTTTTTACTATTTTTATTTAACTCAAATGGCAACTGTGCAACATACTCTCTAAAAATCTTGAGTCCGTCCTTATATATGGTTTGGTATGATACTACTCAGAGCCGTCTTTAGGAGCGTGCCATTGCACAAGGCCACCGCTTGACGAGAGCCTAAAAAATCCATATACTTCTATTATATATATATATACAAAACACGAGGTTTGAGGTTAATTAATCCACGCACTACTCATACATGTGCATTTTGTGTATGTGTTTAAAGGCATCTTTGCGGTGATGACACGGTCACCGAAATCCATGAGACGGCCTTATACTACTGTTGCTTCCCTGAAAATTTAGATATTTATTTTGTTTAGAAAGAAATAAAACACCCCTTTAGAGCCCAAAGGGTCGTTATAATTGCATGTTTATATTCGTTTGTTAGGAGAGAAGTACCCAGGCTTCAGAAGTCAGAACCTGTATCATTTGAACTTTTTCAATTATTTATTTTGGACATAACAAGAGCTAGCGAAACCCCACTGAGATTTGACACGAATTGAACTCTGTACATGTTTGTTCGAATAACTATAACTGGACTAATGAAAGAACAAGAACGTTAATTTTTTTTTACATGTTCGTTTATTGAAAATGAGGTTATACATGTTCGTATATTATGATATAAATGAACAAACATATATGATCGTAGAAAAACGAAAATAAAATTTTCAAAATATACATAACGTTGTGTTTTATAGGTGTCTTTTTGTTTAAGTAAACCAATTTTAGAAGTGTATAATAAAACGACATAATATATGAACATAAAAAACCGTTAACGAACACATAATAAGACATTCACAAACATAAATGAATGCAGAAAACTTTTGTCCATGTTCGTTCATTTAACTAAACAGACCTATATTATTGTTCATGTTTGTTCATTTGATAAATAAGCGAACTTTGTACCGAACGGTTTATGAACAAGTCAGAATGCTCATGTACGTTCAGTTCGGGGCTAACTCGTGATCAAGAATAAAAGGTCAGAATGCTCATGTTCCCATATTAACCAAAATAAGAGGATTGACCTGTAGAAGCAAGCGAAGTAGCCACTTTTGAATATGACTTACTTGTTCAACTCTGAATCGCCGATCAGAGATAGACCAGAGCTCATGTGTGATCGTAAATAAGGAATCATGTGGAACATAGATAACAGATGTAATTATTTAGACCAGAGCAGTGTTCATAACAAGATATTCAAGATTGATCAAAAGATTCTTTCAGTATCACCCCAGGTCTAAATATAGAATTCAGATCATTATAAATGATGGTTCCCAAAAATTGAGCAGCAGAAAGAAGTCTTATTAGCAGCTTCATTTTCCAGATGCTGCTTCTTCGGGAGTCTTTGTTGTCATTTGGTCAACTGCATGAACAACGCTTTGGAGTTCCTCCCATATGGCTTTGTATACCATCCTTTGTCTGTTCACAGCAGATTTCCCCTCAAATGCTGATGACACAACATCAATGCTGCAAACCAAGAGTCGTGTTTCAGTTTAACGGCATAACATAAAGAGGCATACGCATACATGTCGTGCAGTGCACAAAAAAACTACTCAAGAAGATAGCTACACAGATTATAATGCTTGCATGAAAGTACACATAATTAAAGAGTATTGTGGCGTTGTTACTGATATATTGTGCGCAGACAGATAATCATATTGTCACTTCATTGTTGATATCCCAAAATTATCAGCCAACACTTAAATGACGTGTATATTGTTATAAGGAAAAAATTACACTTCGGGCTTACTATTTCTCGAAACAAATAAACAACGCGTTAACGCGTGAACAAATTGTTGTCGTTAGACCCAAACTATAGGCACACCATAGAACACATGGTTACTGTTCTACATCTTTATATTGAGAACAATGCGATTAAGAAAAAGGTATGCGCTCTTCCATATTGAGGTCCCATATTAGATCACATATTTTAGTGGGTGGCTGGGTGCTATTGAAACCTTTTCTTACTGTTGTTATTTGTGAAGAAAAAAAAAGCAGACAGGTCATAACATAAGCTAAATAATAGTAAGTAAAGAAGGATAAAGAGGTGCGTTGATAATATACGCAGTTGAAAGTTTATAGTTGTGGGTTAATTTTCATCCCCCCCAAAAATGTTGAGGAATGGGGTGTTACACACTATGGGGTAACGGGGGATTGCATTGTCTCCAACCAACCATCACTTTTGATTTCCGCTCCCAATCCTTACACCCTATAACCCCCAACCAAGCATGCCTTCAATAGCTAAGCGCGCCTGTTAGCCAATGGAGACTACCCAAAGTGAGAAATTAACGTTAAGCCTAGGACTTGGCCTGGGCAGACTTGCTCTCGTAACTTCACATTAGCTCCCTTCTCACCAAAAGGGTTAATGAATGGTTTTTTGACCCTCGTAACTCTTCCATAGGACTAAGGCAACAATGTTAAATGGTGTATAAACATGAAAAACTGTCAAACTAGGTGGATGAACCTAAAATGTGATAACCTAAGCATGGTAAATGAACAAAGGGTTAAATGTTTTACAATTAAAGTAAGAAGCTAACGTAGCGTTTGCTATATAAGGTTGTATGTGGTATCACAGAAATGGAGGTGAAAGAATTACTAAAAAATGAAAATATTAAGGTCCACGACTCAGCAGATATTCATAAATTAATCTTAAGACTGAGGATCAACCATGTATTGGGAGGGAGTTCTTTCTTCCTACTATATAATAATAAAGGAGATGTCCAACAATGCATATGATCCATTTAGTAAAACTACGGCGAAATCTTTACCCAAACAAGTTTTAAAAATGAACATACTATGTTATATATCTGAATAGTAAAAAGAACTAGCCAACTTATGGATCAGCTGTAAAACGATATACAAACTCACCTAACGTGACGTCCATCACCATAAGCATCATTGACGGTTACTAATTCTGCATTCAGTTCTTCCTTGATCTGTCCAACATACAATATATAGTTAATCATGTGCAATAATTTTGATTATTTCTTAAGTGTCCTTTCACATGTAAATTTATGAATAATCAGTATTTTCTAGACACAAAAAGGTCCTATCTTATTATTACAGCTGAAAACTATTCTGATTATTTCATGTCACATTATTCATAACGCAGTTCTAGACACTTAACATGTTTTTATATTGAATTTCTAAGTACAACATACACCAACCCCGGTCTGGACACTGGACTGCTGAAAGCAATCAGTATGAAACCTTCAAATCACTTAAATAATAGGAGGAGGCTCGGGATTGCTTATTTGAGTGCTTATGCATTATTTTGAAGCGCATAACTTTCTTTATTGAAAAGGCATATAACTTTTTGGTGCAAGTATAAAGGTGCAGATTTGCTTATTTTACTCTATGTGGGTGTTCAGTGTTGGTTTTTTTTATCTCTTGTCTACTTTTTCTAACCATATAAGCAGTTTGTTAAGTAAGATAATCCAAACCGCATATTTGCTTATTTTGGGCAAAATAAGCAGTTTTCATAAAAACCTTCTGCAACCTACTCATCTGCTTATTTCAGAAACATATCGAATTTTTACCTAGCATCTAACTCAAAAACAGTTGAAAGAATACACGTAGCCTCTAACTACTTCTCACTACTCTTACCTATCAATAATACGAGATGAACGTGAATTAAGCAAATGCAAACACTGTTTTATAGGATGTCCTTATTTTAAGGGTTAAATCCTTCTAATAGCAACGAATTTTCCCTAACGTTCGGTTATCATATATAAACCTAAAAAAAAAAACCAATTTTGCACTTATCTATTTTGTGCCGATATCATACACGTGAACTTTTTGCATCCGAAAAATCCACAACATTAACAGTTGGACATGCCACATCGCGTTTGTGCCAACATGGCATTCCGTATAAACTTTGGTTTAATCAATAGCAGCATACTTTTTACCTTTTCAAATGTTCTATTATCATACATGAACTCACATTTTGTAGTTTTATTATGTCATAATGAACTTATATAAGGCAAAAAGTTTCAAAATAAGCCATAAAAAGTAACCTTATGAAACATAAGCTCAAAACCAAATAAGCCATAAGCCGTCTATATGAGCCAAAACAAACACTCCCCTAAAGATATCGAGTTTCTACCCTAGTATCTAACCTACAAACCGTTAAAAGAATACCCGTAATGGCGAAATACTTGTGATAATTATCACTAAAATGTGAGAGGTCTCAAGTCCGATTCCGCAAAAAACTCTAAAGTGGCCACGCCAACCTTCCTAAAAAAGGGAAACCATGGTTACCCAAAAAAAAAAAAACTATTTTCCAAGATGTACTTATTGTTAATTTGCTTCTAATTTAGAAATATGCAAAATTGATAATAACCCATTATCATAAACATAAAATATTACTAGTAAAACATAAACCTTGGATTGCATAGATTGCATCAAGGGAGAATCAATAGGCCCAGAAGCAGAACTAGAAGAAGAAGAAGCTCTTATTGTACCCATCATATTTCTTCTTCTCATCAAAGGTACTGGTTTTATGACAACAGCCTTTTGTTGCTGACACCCAATTAAGCGGGCAATAGGTTGTTGACGATGATAGTGACGGATTAAAGTGTTACTACTACATCTGAAAATATGTGTGCTTGTGTATGCACACAATGACGTCATCATCATTTTTGCCATTCTTGTTCTTGAGTTTTGTGTCTCTGTCTCTGTGTGTGTGAAAATGGGTGATGCCCACGCCGTCTTTTTTTTCTTCAAAGATTAGGGAGTGTTTGGGATTTGGTTTTACCAACTAAAAAAAATGAACCCACTCGCATCCTTACCCGAAGGTAGAGAGATGTGCTTTCAAAGGACGTGTGACGTTTTTTTGCAAAGGAGTGAAGATCGAACCTTCGTCTCTGTCTTCTAAAGAGAAGTTTTTCTAACTTATCTGACCCTACTTGTTCCAATTAGAAAAACGTTCATGTTATTTGGCGAGTAGAATCTTTCACTTAAATGTACTAACCCAAGACCACACGCGGATTATCTGAGATCGACTTGTAAACTATTCAAATTCGATTCAATTATATTTTTAATTCGAGTTCGAATTTCAAATATTCAAATTCGATTCAATTATATTTTTAAGTCGAGTTCGAATTTCAAAATACTTGGCTCGTGCTTCGACTAGATTACACTTTCATCATTTTATATACATCTAATTACTCATTTTCCATAGAATTGAGTCGAGTCAAGTGATATGTCGATTTTTCATTAACTTCAAGCTTAAAATGTGAAAATAATCGAAAACGAGTTTTAGTAATCGAGTTGAGTTCGAGCTTAGCAGTCTCGGCTCGGCCCGACTCATTTACACTTCTAGTACTAAGCATTTTGGCACACTGAATCAGTAAATGATGCTTATCTTTTACTATATAAAAAGTAAGCTACTTAATTTTAGAAGCTTTGTTAAACATACAAAATTTATTAGAGATATATAATCTTTCAGAATTAAAAAAAATCAACTACTACTTTATGCAGCTTATAAAGTTACTTTACTTTATGCAGCTTATAAAGTTACTTTCAAATCTATGACACACGTTTCATCTTCAGCTACATCTCCTATTCAAACAACGATTAATTTCGCCAAATATACCCTAGGCCTCGCCAAGATATATTCACGCCAAGCTTTTCTTTAGTCATCTTCAAGTCCTCGATTTTGCAAAGGAAAACACTCATTTCAGACTTCACTAAAATGGTTATAATTATAAATCAAGTTAGATCAATAGGAGAGCTGAAATAAAGTCTCATGATCGGCAAATAAAGACAACAAGGTTTTACCAACGGGCATTTGGTCCAATGGTATGGAGGTTTTACCCTCCTAGGCAAGGTCTCATGTTCGAGTCTTGTCTAGGGCGATAGGGGTTTCCTCCCGCGTGTGTAAAGGGAAGGGTGCCATTGCCTTCTGAGCTGGACCCAACCTGGTTGTGTGGACTCGCTACGCCTTCTGGGCTAGGGGCCATGTAGCCACAAATTGCCGTTCCAAAAAAAAAGACAACAAGGTTTTTAGCCTGCGCTCCGCCGCGGAGCGCGGGGTTTTAGAGTTTAACTTAAGAGCAGGACTTTCCAAGTAGTTGCAGAAATCATTTACTTCTAGAAAATCAGATGTTAAATATCTTTTACTTTCATTTATAAGAAACTTGTTTATACAGTATTGAGTTTTAATTTATAAAGTACTACCGAAAGCCTTATACAATCTTTTGCTAACATACATAAACACGAAAGAAAAGGATACATTAAAGTTATGTATCTTCATTTGGACCCGTGGCTTCAATGTTCCAGTTTCGTACTTGTACCTCTAGTTTATACAGCAAATGCAGAAAATGGTTTATAGCATTTCATGATGACGATTCCCATTACAGAAGTGCTTTACAAATGCTACTTCTACCATATCTAAGAGCTTAACAACCTGATTCAATTCTTGATTAAGTATTTTGAACCCGCCATTATATATTCATAAAGATCAAATGCAATTGATTATAATATGGCAATATACCTCATCAGATTGGCTCAAGTAAGATTCTTCAATAATGCCAATTGATCCAGGAAGTTGGAATTGAAAAGCAAGATACATGTCAGTTATATTTAGAGGCAAAAGTTTATTTCAGATGAAAAACGGGTTTAGTTGTCCGTACACACACAAAATGGAGCGCTAGGTGAAATTGGTATTTAAAAAACCAAACCTGACATATCCTACAGTTTCTGATTCAAGCTCAAAAAAGAACATTTAGAACTTTTTGGTAATTGAACATTACTTCTGAGCATTTGCTATCAGATTTTGCAAAGTTTGTGCGTCCTGAAGAAGAAATCTCGTCTGCAAGTGAAAACTCATGAATTTTAGACATATTCATTTTAGATGTATTCAATGGAAAAGCGTGTGCACATGTGGAACAGATAGAGTGAAATATAAGGAAGAAAACAATTTGCTTCATTGAGATTGTCATGGAGCTACTATTACTGACAATTTATTACTAACAAATGACATTGGCATGGAACTTACCGTAAGTGTACAGGTTAAACCTTAAACCAAACATATGGCGAAACCATATCAGTCACGACGACGACATATGATACTCTGCAAAAGGAAAGGGTGCACAGTTTACCCGCACAGAATAATACCGTAACAAAACTATAAAATAGAGGTGATAATGTATATAAGCCAGAAGGTTATTTTGGCATTGTTTAATTGTAAACTACTTATGCTTTTTGGTATACGCCTAAGCAACTAAAGAGCAGTACCAACAACTCGTAGGGGAGAAGATGGTGTTCTGAACTATTTATGTTTTAATAAAAAGTGATATTTGTATTGTTTGAGTTATTCTACTTGCTTAAGCATTTTAGAGATAAAATAAGTAAAAATTACATTATGCTATTTGGTAAGTAAACCCCTAAACTTGTTAACTATAGAATTTTCAGATGTCGAATGTATTGCCTTCAATAACCTTTTATGTACACTAAATTACTTATAGATGATCCAACACGAAAATTTTATAAGAAGCACAAAGAGAGGAGAATGGTTACCGAATTATGAAGTTATCACATGCTAAGAATGGTTACCAAATGCAATGTTCCAGTTTCGCACTTGTACCTCTAGTTTATACAACTAATGCAGAACAAATTCAATAGGATACCTTCTTACAGTCGCCAATACAATGTCGTACACGTACTAATTTTCAGGGCTTAGTAACGATTCATGTTTTCACGATCTCTTTTCTCAGTGACAACTGCAAAAAGCCCACGTGAGATGAGAAAACAGTCTATAGAGACAAAAGCTTACATCTAACCGTCAGAAGAATGACGGATTAAACAAAAAAGTTGTGCAATGGATGTAATAACATGCATTTCATCTAAACATAATTTTTTTGCAAACGACTGTTTTTTTCAACTTAATGTATCTGTTTGCAATTTTACAAAAACAGAAAATAACCCAAACGCTTTGCGTGAACGATCAGGTTACTAACCTTAGATGCAACCACAATGTATCCTGAACACAGCTATCCAATAGCAACACACGCAAGCCAATATTTATTGCCATTACTAATAGATACCGTGCACATGGATCATCACTTCCTTGCAACAAACTTGAATAGCCACAATATATAATGTTCGATAGTATGAAACCGTTTAGCTCAGATTTGTGAGTGAGAAACCGTATAAAAGGGTGTCTGACCCGCCAGGCTGCAAACACGACCCCGTGTTGCCCTGCCAAGATACGAATCTGTTTCACCCATCACGGTCTAACAGCTTATTGTAGGTGAAAAATCATGTTAGCACAAAAGCAACAACATCATCATCGTCATATGTCAGCCATGACAGCAAGATCACGAAGCCTATCTCGCCATAAGGGTACGCAAACAGATGCCAAAGTTACACCATCAACATAATCACAAATGACAATATACGGGTTAAAGGTCTAAAATTTCAGAAACAACTTTCTCACAACTGAAAATGAACTCGAAAAATACTTTCTCTGTGTTTAAAATTATTATTTTTTTAAACCAAAATAATGAAGTAGTTTGGCTCAGAATTAAGAGTGCGTAGTCGGGGAAAAAGACATTCGACCCGCCATGGATGCGAACACAACTCTCGTGGTGTTGCCTTGCCAAGATACGGGTCGTTTTCACCCATGGTGATCCAGCAAGCTATTAAAGCCAGGAATCTATAAACGCACGAAAGTTATAATACTATCTTCATCGCCAATGTAAGCCGTGACAATGCATATAGATAATCACACAACACCAACCAAGCATCAAGAAAGCATCCAAAAAGGTATGTAACCCGTCATGGCTGCAAACACCACGCTCGTGGTGATACCCCGCCAAGGTGCGGGGTTACTTTCCTATTTTTCCCGTTTATCTGTTTTCTTAAACGTTCACTTTAACCATTATAACAACCCGAAATTTTCATCAATGCAAAATCAACCTATTTTATTATGATCACATTTGTACGGAGAAATTTTTCGCTTTATTACATTACTTACATTACCAATATCTCAATATGCAACACAACTTGCATAACTAAAGTAAACGAGATCACGCAACCTACCTATGGCAATCCTATCTTTATATATGTCAAGCAAACATCATAACATGTCAATTCAATATCATAATATCATTTTTACAAAGTAAATTATTCCTATAATGTACCATTCGCAACGTTATATCAAAACGGGCTTTAAACCGTTATCGTATGCCTTTAAACCCTAATTCCATGAAGGGTTAACATCTAAAGTGAATGCACAAGCTACTAAAGCATATGTACAAGTAATATAACATCTCATTTGAAATATAAAATCTCTTCAAATCAAAGTACAAGTCCTTAAAAGCTCAATATACAAGTCATTAAGTATGATCTCCAAAATAGCCGTTTTACCTCCGTTTTCATTCTAATTTCTTCACCACCACTTGTGTACAAGCTACTACACTCAATATACAATGTGTAAACCCTAATTATTCTATTCATAAACTTTCATACATCTTTTTACACTCAAAACCCTAATTCAAAACCCTAAACCCTAAAACCGAGCTAGTTTCTAAACCATAACCCGTTTCTTGGTTTTTATCCGTTTTAAACCTAAACCATTAATCAAATAAGTTGTAAATACTTAATTTACAACATTACAAATCCTATTTCATCATTATAACATCATTATACATGAATTAAATCCTAGAAACCCTAAAACAAAACCCTAATCTAGTTCTAACCCTAAAACCTAAAACTAGGCCCTAGTTCAGAATCGGATCAGTCTATAAAACATAGGATCTGGGCAAATCAATAGGTTCTGGGTATTAAGTGAAAACACTAGGTTGTAGCCCTATGTCTTGTGATCATTTTTCTGGTAGAATCAACCCGATTCGACGTCGGATGAATTAGTTATAGCCGAAATGGCAAAGGTGCGCAGATTCTGCACACCTGTAGTAAATGGCTATTATCTCTAAATTTTTGTATAGTAACCCCCGAATATGTAAAACTAAACGTTGTAGAGGACTCAAATATCTAACAATGCTCACTGGTTTGAGCTTCATCGGAGTTACGGTTTGTAAATGGCAACCATTTTACCGAGACTGATGTTGGCTGTCCAAAAACAGCCATGAACCCGCGCCCAGTTTCCCTCCAAATGACCCATTTTAAACTCCAACCATACAATCCAAGCACCTCAATGATTCATATACTTCACCCCCAAGCAGCACACAAGCACTTTAACCCATTTCTTGGTCACAAAAATGGCCACATCCTTCCATTTTTGCTCCAATCAGCCGCGGCTACCCAAACCACCACATAAACCCTCCACCTTGCTTCTATGACTCACCAAGTACTTATCCTCATCACTACACCTTTTTCTCTAAGTCTTGCACCTGCACTTGACACCTATCTAGCCCAAACTTGCTCACTAAGGGTTCTTGCACTATAAATAGGGCTCATAACCCTTCATTCTAACTCATCCCCCACTTCCTCCTCTATAACCTATCATAGCGGCAATCCTTTACTCAAAGAAGATCCTAAGAGGTCCTAAGAAGTCTCAATAACAGAAGTGAAGCAAAAGAAATCAAGAAAAGAAGCCCCGGAGTCGTTATTCTAGGCGTACGAAGCTAAAAGTCCCGATTTCGACCCGTTTTCAAGCTATAAACTCAAAACCAGGTTCCATAAGCTCACATTCTGTTTTCATACCCACATAATGTTCATATGATCATGCTAAAACTATGGTTAAAATCTTTTAACTCAAAAACATATGTGTTTTAGCTTTTTGATCCAAAACCGTACACCCGAAACCCTAATTTTACGTTTTTCTTAAAACTAAATGTTATAATGGTTAAATGTTGTTATAATCCATCCTAACATGCTTAACTAATGTTAATATAACAACTTTATTGATTATTGAAGGAATTTGAATTAAAAACCTACGCGTTTTCATTATAAAACCCTAATTCGACCCGTTTTGATTTCTAGCTTAACGAATCGTTAATCTGAACTTTCGTTAAGTTAAACCTTCATATTTTAGCTTATATTAATAAGCTATAACCTGCAAATGTCTTTTGGAATATTAAAATAAGCTTGCATGGCAATTCGGACTTGTTTTGCAAAAGTATTCCATGCAAGGGGTATATATTGTAACTTTCTGAAATTAATAACTAGAAGGGCTGAATATGTCATTTTATCAAAGTTATAACTATAGGGGTCTATTATGTCACTTTCCAAAGTACAAGGTTTACTTTGTACATCTTTTAAACTAGAAGGACCAAACTCGTAAAAGTGCAAACTCCAAGGGTATATTTTGCCATTTTTCATTCTTAAGGGTCTAAAATGTAACATTTTGAAAAAGTATAAAAACATGTTCAAAACATTATAAGACATAACTTTAATTAACGCTTGTCGTGCTTATCATTTCCAGATATTGATCAAAACGCTTAAAACCGATTATATCGTATCACAATACTAGGGAGCTTCATATTAAGGGGTTTCATCTTGGTATTATGTTCTGACTGAGTTGTTGGGTTTACGATTTAAAGTGCCCTAGCTCCTCAAACGTTTACTGAATGACCTCTGAATTATGATGGCCCGAACGGTGATACAATAATTCCAAACTCTCCAATCAAACTTATAACAATATTAAACTCTTAGAATCAAAGTTCTAGAGTACAATCTTCCTAAGACTCGACATATTATCCCAGGTTACATGACGAAGCTGCTTTCTTTCAAGTTGATATACTTTCCCCAAGTAGATAATGTCGTACTACCATACAGACGCCTTTCTTTTGATATACTTTTGCCGTTAATCAGATTTCCCTGTTAAGGTGAAGTTCATAACCTCGCCTTTACTTATTTACATGTTTTATAACTCGAGAGGGATACATGCTTGTTACAAACTCTTTTACATATTTCGTTTATCTTATAACAATATGATTACTTTTCAAAGACTTAATGAGTTCATAGACCCACATTTTTAATCTTTGAAACTTATAAACCTGTGATACTTGAAATAAACCATGAATGCAAGTGTTTTCTAAATGTATGCTATCCAGATATGTATGCTATCCAGATATATTATTGCCTAAGTAGCTTCCAGTGCCATTATTTCCATATCATGAATCATTAATTACTTTGCATTCGAGTGAGCGAGAATATTGTGAATAGATATATTGGGGGTGGAGGCTCCCGTTTGATACCCCGGCTTGGGGTAGCAACGCACTATATTTTACTAATAGGTAACCATGGCAAGTTATTCTTTTCCACAGGACATCTTTCCCTAACCAATATCACAACGGTTGATCTTCCCCTGTTAACGTATTGGTGTCATGAGCTTAGATGCAATAATAATGTTACTCTATTTTTCCATAATAATTGTATTCGTTGCAATTATAACCATTATGATAACTTGCATTCAACTGTTTTCCATGATAATACTGTTCTCCATAATAATATAATAATGTTCTCCATGATAATAATGTTCTCCATGATAATAATGTTCTCCATGAAAATAATGTTCTCCATGATAATTGTCCATGCAATGCAAATATTTCCTTTATGATAAATTGCATTCAACTATTACATTTCAAACCTATGAATTTCACTCAACCTTTGTGTTGACCCTTTTTATGCATGTTTATCTCAGGTAATTGAGCAACTTATGGCATGGAGTGGCATGGACTTGAATATGGCTAAAAACCTATTATCATTCATATTTTATGTTTCTAGATTTTGGGACCTGCCTTTGTAAAACTTTGATTTTAAATGAATGATAACGTATCTTTTAAAAACATCTCTTTTGAGTCGTTATCTATGATTGTGTCTGTGATTCATGAAGTAATACCCCAGATTAACTTTCGCTGCTATATTACCAAAATGGGGGTGTTACAACCATATCCATATAACATTCAATTCAAGCATTCAAATTCTGCATAGAAGCTTCGGCTACAATTTATAAGAAAAAAACATCAAGAAAGGGCAACATAAGCATACGCGTATGACCGTCTTGCCAAAATATGGGCCTCAGTAAGCTATGGTCAAATAAATTATCTTTCGACTTATTTTGCAGCTTGTAAGCCTATCGCCATTGTTACGCACCCGTCACTATCGTCACACGCCATAGATAGCGGCAACGAAATCATCGGTGGCATCGAAGAAGCATAAGCCCAAACTATAATCAATGCCGAATTGGAAAATTTTAATTTCAAGTAGGAACAATAACAATGGCAACATAAATGTAGAAGGCTCAGATTATACATGCCAACAAAGCAAACACACTTTCTCTTTCACATTCTTATGAGCTTATTTGAGCCGGCCTACGTATCAACAGCCTACCAATCATCAAAATTACATATAAGTTCACATCCACCATATCCACATAACATTAAATTCAAGCATTCAAATTGCATACAACCCTAATTCGAAAATTAAATATTTTCACTTTACCTTGTTGTTCCCACCATGCAAATCCCCAACAACACACTTCTTCAATTAAGAAAATCGAAAGCCAACAAATGCAAATCCCCAACAAAACAAACCAACCATATAAGGTCACCGACGTCACCTACCGACCACCAACGCCACACACCATGAACGGCGGCAACGAAGAGATCGACGACATCGTGGTGGTATAGGTATTGAACATATATAACATCAACATGAGGGAGAGAGAGAGAGAGAGAGAGAGAGAGAGAGAGAGAGAGAGAGAGAGAGAATAGATCTGAGATAGATAGAGTGTGTGTTAATTTTGGTTTTGATTTACCGATTGTAACACGTATCCTACGTATGTGGCAAGATGTGAGAGAGAGAGAGAGAGAGACAACCGGGGCAAAAAATGGGACGGGGCAAAGTAGTTATTATTTTTTTCGGGTCGGGTAAAGAAAAAGTTCCGGCGGGTTCTAGCACTTCCGGCGGGTTGACCCAAAAACATCCGGTCGGAAAGTGATATGGGGGAGGAATATTTAATGCCATTAATTGAGGCAAATTCTGCCTTTTATATAAAAGTTATAACGAGGTTTTCAACCTGCGCTATGCTGCGGAGCGCGGGGTTTTACTGGATGGTTTAACAGTTAGGAAAATGTGATACTAAGTTTCATCTAGCAATAGTATTATGCATTGTCTGTCTATAAGAAAACAAACAAAAACATGAATCATCTATGAATTTAATAAAAGCCTGAAAAAATAATTTTCATTTGAATGAAGAAAAGCCAATTTGGTACAACAACTCAAATTTTACAAACAACACATAACTAGGGGTAAGCATCGGTTCAAAACCGAACCGAACCGACAAAAACTGAACCGAACCGAAAACCGAGTTTGGGGAAAAACGCTAACCGAAGTTTACCGATAAAAACCAAAAACCGAACCGAACCGAACCGACAAAAACCGAACCGAATAAATAGTTTAAGCGTATTTTTCTTGGTTTTAACCCGAACCGAACCGAAACCGAGCCGGTAAAACCAAAACCGAAAATTACAAATATACAAAACCGAACTAAAAATCATCGGTTAGGTTTCGGTCGATTCGGTTCGGCTCGGTTTGTCGGTTCGATTTGGTTTTCGGTTAGTTTTGCTCAGCCCTACACATAACACTACTACTTCTAGTCACTCAGAATATCGGTTAGAAACAATAATACTTGTGTGTTTCTGATGTGCTGTCGTGTAGGGTCAATTATTTGATTATCAAGTTTTAAATTTATATTTAGCCGACAAACCTAAAACAACACTTTAAAGGGCAGTGTACCCGGTCAAGATGGAGTTTCGCAGTAAGTAGGATGTCGAACACTAAAAGTGAAACATTAATCCTATATTCTATCAGTATTTTAATTAGCCTAATTAGTCTATTTACTGGTTAAACCTATGCTATATACGTTTTCTAATAATATGAGGGGTTTTTAGCCTGAGAGTCTGACATAGGTTTGGTGGTGACAAATATTAATTCAATAAACAATAAACACAAAATAAGAAAATTAGAAGATATAAAAGCGGTACAAGCCAAATGATAGAAAACTATATTAGCCATATTAAATCCAGTTCAATGTTGGTTCGTTTGTTTTAATGCAATGATTTACTTATCTCGAAGCGGCATATCATTCTTAAGACTTAGGTGAGACATCATCCTAAGACCTAGACACGATTAATCCTGTCACAATTAACGCATCCGCATAAAGCATCCTTTAGTTTAATTATAATCTATCTTAGGGAATCAAAGCAGTGGTGATCCTGTTAAAACCCTAGCCCTACGGGACTTTACCTACTTATTGTTTGACGGTGTTTTATATACCGATAGTCCACTATTCAAATCTTTATCAGTTAATTAAGAGCATGATTGCTGAAACATAAACGGGTCACCTACTGGTCCAACTAAGCTCATAATTCAAAGACAAAGACAGAACGTTATTTGTGATCCTATTGGTCCAGTAATATAAAACACGATATGGAGAGCTATCCCGGTATCTAGATTACTTTTTAGGTATCACTAGACCCAGTTGAATGATAGGTCGCATATTCAAACACATAAACAAGTATGAGGTGATAAACATAATTAAACAATCAACGATTAATTAAGAAATCGATTTTAAAACAAACCAAACATTGAACTTTCATTAAGATGGCTAATACCCGAGGGTATTAGCCCACAACCATTGTAATTATACAAGCGTAATCAAACAATGAAAATAGAACGATTAAGAGAGTAAAAATTACATGATGTCTTCTATGGATTCATGATCAATGCTTGACCTTGGTGGCTGATCTTCTCTTCTAAAATTTGTCTTTAATGAGTATGGTATATAGAATATGATATTGCACACTGAAAACTCGTTTTTGAGTCTTCTATTTATAGTGTCTGAAAAAGACTCGATACGCCGTATCTGGCTAGGTCGATACGGCGTATAGGGCTGGATTCCTTGGAGTGCGCGCTACGTTCTCAATCAATCAATGATATATTCCCAATTTACTTTATTTACTGTATCTTCGAATAGTTATCTTCATGGATACAACGTATGTAAACAGAACACGCGTTTTCTTGTGAAGTTCAAGCGCTGATACGTCATATCTCTTTTGTTGGATACGACGTATATAGTCAGAAATTAGCATTCTTCAAATGTCTTCGTTTTAGCTCTAAATTATGCGCCTTTTAGCTTATCTTCACAAAACACTCTTGAATTACTGCATTTATCAACTTTAAAGCAATTAAGTACCAAATAATGCAATAATTATATAAAAGTTGGCAAAACAGATGTGATAAATGATATAATAAAGTGGCGTTATTTGATGTCATCAAATACCCCCCACTTGAATCCTACTTGTCCTCAAGTAGACTTTAGAAAAGTTTTAGTTTATGAAAATGCGTCTCAACCGAAGTTGAGGATTTTCTGTTTAAGCATCGTTTTGTCCTAATCACCTGTACATAACCAAGCTCCTCACGAAATATGGAAATGAAAATACTCAGATCACTCAACTAATCTAGGGTGCAACATTTAATTGGTACGCTCAATTGCTCGGTCGTGATTAGTTTTCTATCATAGGCTTGGCAAGGATACACATCTCCACCGCTAAAGCTAAGGAGAAACAAGTCAAAAGATAAATTAGGTTAAGAAGGATTAGGGTTGATCATTCAACAGTCTTTCACCATAAGTACCACACCAATAATTCAGCTGCATCGTACATACACGACCGTAACGACGGAATAGACACATACAATCCGATCACATCCTTGTTCATGTTTAACCAGCGGTTAGGATGAAGAACGATATAGGGTAGGGAGCTTCTAACTTTCACCGAAAGTCGTCATCCAATAAGGAAGCCAAGACATGCATACATGGCCGTAACGACAGAATATACATGCATACATGGCCGTAACGACAGAATAGACATGCATGCTAGTACAAGTCCTCGTTTGGGTAGACATTAAGGTTAGTTGCTAGGAAAGGGAAGTAAAATGGGTGTTAAAACAAAATTCACGAAACAAATAGATTAAGCAAACAAATAAGGTACGGTTGCTAGTAACTTTCCCCCCGACTGTTCCATGATAAAGACTCGAACATATAGACAAACTCCTCAATCATGGAAATGACAAAGACAACCTAAGTTGACATTTCCATAACGGTCAACTTCCCTTACATCCCGCTTTTTACATACTTTTACAGAATAAGTGGTGATATCGACCACTTTTTACAAGACTTTACATCGTTGATTTTTTGTAACATATCAACGAATAATCGATCCTTCTAAGTAATTCCTTCGGTATAAACTTCTTTTGAACCGACTATTTTTCTTCCTTCTTTTTTTGCTTTTTCTCTTTTTCCATTTAACCGTCTTCACTATCATAATTCATCCGGATAATCTTTTCCTTGTAACACTTCTTCTTCGGACATAATCGCGAAAGTAGCAAAACTTACGAGCTACATATTTTTCCCATTGCATTGTGCAATTTCCCGACCATTACAAAGATAGAAAAATTTCACTTTGACACAGAAAATACAAAACTTTACACGAAAACAACTAGCAACTTTGATTAAAATAGGCTTAATCTATACGGAAGGCTAAGGTGCAAAGGTGTAACGAAACATATAATATGGTGTAGAAAAAGAAAGGAATGGCTCAACAGGTTGTTCTAGGGGATCTTTCTCTAACAATGACAGTAAACAAAGGGTTACACGGGATTTAACTAACTAGTGTAGTTAGTTAATTTTAAGACATGTAGGCTATTTCGTTTAATCCTAGAAATTTATCAGTTGAACATGTTCCTCCATCTAAATCCATAGTACTAATAATTGCGGTCTCGAGTGATATACCATGCCAAGTTCTAAAGTCCACTACATCACCGGCACACTCATAATTTTGTGGAATTTTTAGTAAGCAATTGGAAATGGGATAGGCTTAATTCTCACAATATGTATCAAGGGTTATAGTGCGTTAGGTAATGTAACTAGTGATTTTTATAAAAGTCATGCTATTTTTTTTAATTTGGCCTATTTTTAAGCACTTTTAAGCTCGTAGCATGTTATTTTGTAAAAAAGAAGACAAGTACGTTCTAATTCTCCACCCCCACTTAAATTATACAATGTCCTTATTGTATAGATAAAACAATAAATAGTAAGGGAAATATAGAATTAGAACGGAAAACTCCCTGATGTTTTGCTCGTGATAATTCTCCAAGATGAGTTCTTGAGCAAAAAGTGTGTTGACTAGGGCTTCAAAATGCCCGGATAAGTTCAACACATGCCTTTTTCAGAATATACCATATCAGCAAGGTCCTGCATAAAAGATTAGAAGATAAGTGCAATTTCTATCTCGCTACAATGGTACAAGAAAACAATTAAACACACAACTGTATAGGGATCAATACGCCGTATCCCAAACCCTAGGATACGCCGTATGGTTCTTGTAAAAACAATTAAATACTAGAAATTAAATATTAAGTTTTAAAACTGATAATGTCTAGACACGTCTATACGCCGTATCCAGAGGGGTTCGATACGCCGTATAGAGTGTCTGGGAAGATAGACACGTGCAACAAACAATTAAAATGCGATAAACAATTAAAATGACCGGGTTATCTCCCGGGAAGCACTTTTGTTTCAGCTGGTCTTTAAGTTCGACCTTTTTCCTTTCTTTATTCATCATCAATTCGCTCACACTCGTCCCCGTATGCGAATTTCTTCATAATCATTTGGCATGATGAGTACTTCTTGCAAAATTTCATGCCAAGCACAACGTCTTTTGTTGTATCATCACCGTCAATGATGGTAAAACCTGTAATAATAGAAAAACTTTCTACGAAAACAGGTATATCGATCAAATTTCTGGCATGACTCTTCCCTTTATCCTTGTCCTTGATTATGGAATAATAAAAGCTTTTGGACATTAAGTTAATAGACAAGGAAGGGAGGAGGTCAGCGTTAACCTACTTATACCCGATTACATAAGAAAATTTCATTTTATAAGAGTCGGTTTTAACAAAAGTTGGCTCAAAATCAACATCTCGATTCGTTTTAGGTTCTAGAGGTGTGTCCAAATCATTTAATTCTATGTAGTTACCATAAGTTGGGTCGAATGATTCATCACTGTGGAGTTCTAAATAACTCCTTAGATCGTTGTAAGCTCAGTTTGATTAGAACTTTTATCTAGGATAATAACAATGAACATAGAATATATGCATAGCGGAAATAGCATAATGAACAAAGTTATTCAACAAGGTTTTTCATCATTATCTTCTCTACAATGACTACTACAAGCCCCAATTCTACACGATCAACTATAGAACGGTTACCTAATCTAACAGGATCAATGAAACATTGATATTGGGGCTAAAATACAAACAACCTAGGCGTCTACAATGAGACTTAATGCCTAGAACTCACACACACTTTTTTGGTGTTTACATCTTGACACACACAAAAAAACACGACCTATATCTTTACTTATATATAGGACAGTTTACGACACGTCATTAAAGACATGTCATCAAACTATCCATGTCACCATATTTGAGGTTTTATTTGCCATATCAACGCCTACATGGACAACTTCCAACCATGCGAATCTGTAAATTTTTAAAAAGTTTTGTCACTAGGAGGATTCGAACCCGGGTTGGTAGATTCACAAACAAGAGTGTCAACCAATGGACCACACCAATGGTTGTGATAACAAAGTAAAAAACAAAGATGTCATGCTTAAATAACTCATCTATTCAAACATCTATTTTGAATCCCATTCTAACTACCGTATTTTTTCCCAAATTAAACCCTAACAAAGTTCTCTACACATCCGGAATCCATTTGATATTATGAAAAATGCATTTCCTAAATTAATTCATGAACATAACTGTATACATTAATGCAGGAAATTTCAAATTCAAATCACCACTAATAACAAAATGCTCATCAAGTTAAACCCACCATCATCAATGATCATAGGCATCAAAACTTCATCTTCATCAATGTTTTTTTTGGAATTATGTTTTATGCAAAATATTGATAACGATTAATTTTTATTAGGATTATGAATCGAAAGGTATTGACCGGGAAAAGGTAGAGTTTGAAAAGGTATTATCACTGTACATCTCTCTAATCATTCTTAAATTCAATCCCCTCACCTTTGATTCACAATGATCTTCATAGGAAAATCAGGTAGGAATTATTTGTTTGTGGGAGTTGCTTCGTCTTCCATTAAGGTTAGGCTAATATCACACGACAGGTACTTCATCATATTGTTTAAAACTGACCTAATTGAATATAACAAGCTTTTTAGTTGTTGTGGGATATAATTTTTACAACGTTATTCAAATTGGAATTACAGGTGTGTTGCACGTATCAGGCATATGATAACATGGATGAGATAACCGATGCCTTCTCAATTGGTTTCAATCAAACAGGAACTAAGTAAGCTTCTCAATCCTTTTTATCATATAAATTTCCCTTTCTTATCGTGATTATTTTGACTTTAGTCTAACTACTTATTATTTACTGTTAGGAAATGAAGCCTGCAATAGTTGATGTCAATCGGACAGAAATGAAACATATAATTATAACAACGATCGTTGGTAAAAATGGCCAACCAAAACACGTAACATTTTTTTTAGGTTGTCATCTTAAGTATTTATAGATGTGCATTGTAAGTGATCAGATTGTTTTTAATTTATTTTAGTCAATTAGTTACATGGCTGAGCGCGTTGTCACGCATGGATCATTTGGAGTTTTTTTTCAAACCAAATGCTTAGAAACCTGTGAATCAATGGCTATTAAAAGGTTTTACAGGACAAGAGATACAAGAACCGAGAGCTACAAACAATATGTGTATGATGAATTACGGATTTAAAACCAGGTTTGTTAGTTTGTAAAGTCTTTGTTTTTTTAATTTATTTTGATATATGATGAATTACGGATTTACAACCATAGTAATGTTGACGAAATCCCCATCTTCTAATTTCCTGCAAGCAAATAGAGAAAAAGTTACCAGGCGTAACAGATTCAGCTGAAGTAACGGTAATCAAAGCCCTCTTAAGGTTGGATTCCAATGAAATTCAATATCATTAATTCATTATTCAGTAAACTGTCATTTATATTAGTTGTATGCTCTTTTTTAATTCACAAACATGTTATCGATGGGACTATGAATGAGAATGGATGCTTATTAATCAAGGCCACTCTTGGTTATCAAGGTTTTCGGTCACGTAGTTAGTATTTTGTCTCTATAATCTGTTCATACTACTCATCATGATCGATGAGTGGGTTTTGGTTATTCCTTTTGGTGTCTATCTATAACTAAGCAATCACCAAATTTTGCCAACTTTTGTTTTTCCACCCTAGCTTTATTTAAAGGATTGACTACTTTTTGAATCCCAATAATATGTGATTGCTTTGACTAGAAAATTCAGTAGTTGGAACAATAAATTATGATATTCGTGAGCTTCTTGAGAATTCCTTTGTTGACTACCCATAATACTATAACAGTAACACATCGCAGATCCATTTATCACACAATGTATCACAATAGCACATGCTCAAAAGAGTTGTGTATATTGTTGTTATCTTGAATCTGGTGTCGATCAATTGTGGCCATAGTGGTGTATTTTAGGTTCCAAGTTAGGTTAGTGTAATTATCATTTAATAACAACAAAACTTCTATAGTAAATCCATCTTGTAGGACACTTTGCTAATATACATGGTTAGAGGGGTACAAACATGAAAGCTTGTAGCATCAGTTATAAAATGTATTGCATGCAATTGTGGTTGAATGTGCTTTAGTCGTGTGATGTTGTAATAATTTGATAATCAACTGTTAGAGTGTGTAGCAAACTCTGTTTATGCATGGTATTAACAGATAAAGTGCTAAAACATATTATTCTTATATGTTTCTATAGTTTTCTAAATCTATATACGAGAACTTAGATGTGTAAATAATGAACTGATTATAGTGGCTTTAAGTTAGGTTGTACCCTGCAGTTGAAGTCTGGTTGCCATGGAAAGTCTTGGAGTTTTTGGCTTCAGTAATATGTGCCAAACCACGAGGAAGAAGAGAAGTTACAGGCATGAGTTATGAGTAAGAGTTATGAGTGGAAGTCTTTTATGGAATTGGCTGTACCTAGCTGGAAGTCTTTTACGAAATAGGCCTTTTCCACATTCATACAACCATGATGCGAGTCACTCATGCATTATTTTCCTGATCTTACTTTATGGCATTGAGTTATGAGTATGAAACTTAGTAATTGGTTTCCTGGTCATTGACATAAAATTATTTTTAAATATGTCAGATGGAGCATTTGGATGGTACAAAGGAGCACGACCAATCCCATGCTTCCACTAGAGAAATGATTATTCAGTTAACTGTATGCACTTATGTGACGAGGTAACATTACAATAAGAATGTATTTTGAATTAGTCTCGATCACATATCTAAATGATTAAATTTGGTAAAATGAATGTAAAGAAATAATGTATAAGTTGTCTTCAAACATCAGGGCATATATCTTCCAAAGAAGTATTTGGATAGCTCTATGGAAAGGTAAGTTAATTTTTTTATTCTCTTTCATAATATGTTTTGCAATCGTCACTTTCATAACCATTACGTGACACTTTCTAATATTTTCCCCGTATGCTTTTACCTTATATTCATAGAAGATAGTGTCACGAAACATTGTTCATTTTTTATTTTGATTCATCACAGAAACTCATAAATACCTATTTGAAAAAGAACTATGACGAATCCGCGTTGAGAAAGTCCAGCCTTGCGTTACAA
Source organism: Tanacetum coccineum (assembly GCA_026074375.1). NCBI lineage: Eukaryota > Viridiplantae > Streptophyta > Magnoliopsida > Asterales > Asteraceae > Tanacetum > Tanacetum coccineum. The sequence continues at coordinate 14,292 of BQNB010042113.1, read as the reverse complement.
ATTAGAGCACTATTGACTACTGTAAGTTATCGCTATCATTTACTTGAACTAAAATTAATTTGTTTTGTTGAAGTTAATTTAGTTAACATAATAACACGTTGTTAGTGAGCCAGCTTTAGCGGTGACCAGAGTAAACTATAATATATGATTATTTCAGGCTTATGATTTTTTGTAATCCTGTAAATATTATTTATGTATGTATTTTAGTAACCCTCTAAACATTATTTATGTTATCTTATATTTTGGTTTCCGGTTGTAGCCAAATATACAAAGGTCTCACATTTGTCACAATAGGGGTTATAATAGTATTAGAAAGAGGAATGCTACACCCACACTTTTTTTACATAAAAAAATCCACACCCGCATGTGTAAGTTAATTATTAGGAGTGAAAGTAAAAAGATAAAATTTAATACAATTCTATTGGTCCACATCACTTGCCACATGTGGGTGTGATTTTTTTTATGTAAAAAAGGTATGAGTGTAGCATTCCTCTATTGGAAATAGGTTTTGAAGTATTATATCTTTGAGTTACAGCTATACAAAATCCTGCCTTACTGAATGTTTATAGTTTTAATGTTTGTATTCTCATGTTTACCAACCTCCTATATTATTTGCATTGATAACATCTATTTGATTGTGGGAATAGGTTTAGAGAACTGTACCAGGCTGTACCATGATGCTAGCTCATAGGATAATGTAAAGAAGTGCAGTCTTTGTTCCATTCTGAATCTTTTCTTCTGTATTTGCAGATCAGTTAGGAAAATTGTAAACCTAGATGATCATGTTGCATTGGCCTGTGCTGGACTCAAAGCTGATGCTCGTGTTCTTATTAACAAGGCAAGGATTGAGTGCCAGAACCATAAGCTTACTGTTGAGGATCCTGTAGAGTATATCACGCGTTACATTGCAGGTCTACAACAGAAGCCGTTCGGGATGTCAACCCTAATTCCACGGGTGCAGGCCATTAGGTGCCATCGCCCTCGACAAGTTGTTACAAAGGTCTCACATTTGTGACAAGCTGTTAGTAATCCTGTAAATGTTTTTTTAACTCAACTTACGTACCACATCAGAAGTTTTACCTAAAAATTAGATTGCAAGCATGATTTATGATTATATATGTGGTTATGCAATTTATACTCCTACATGACGTGAATTAACTTGGTTGGATTTTTATAGTTTAAGCGTTGTTTGGGATTGCTTATTAGTTTATCTAAACTCATCACATAGATGTGTTTGGGTTAGCTTATTTTCTGAGCTTGTGGGCTTATCTGAAGTTTTTTTGATGATTTACAGACTGCTTGGTTGTTTTAGATGATATGCTGTTGTGTTTTTGTAATCGGCGTTCTAACAATTGGCTCCTTGGCTGTTTTAATTGGATACAAGTGATTGGTTAGACCAGACAATGCTAAGCCATAAATTAAACAAACTGATGAGAATGTCTATTTTTGCTTTGAGGTACTTCTCATAATCTTATATCAAGTGTATACATTAAGTTTTTTCATGACGGACAATCACCAATTATGAGATAGGATAATTAGCTTTTCACAATGAGAATGTTTGAAGGAAGCTTACATGAGAATGGTTGAGGGAAGCAAAAGTATTCGGTTAACGATGCTTTTAGGGAAAACAAATGAACGGGTCGTTGTTTTGATGTTGGTATTTCCCAACAACATGCGGTTACTTTTGCAACAGGTATAACAACAAAAGGTCATAAAGCCATTTTAAGATATTTATTCTTCATTTCTACAATGAATTTATGATCAAGTTATTACTTGCTTTCTAGTTTTATTGAAATCTGACAACTCATACCTGTAACTAACAAGTAGATTTCATCACATCAGGTGATGCAAGATGTTGATCTACAAAAGCTATCGGTTCATCATGTATCTATACTTAAAATTTTGAACAAGACTATTTATAAATTTGGCCCCTTGCCCGATTATCAGCCTTGAAGCAGACATGTACAACGCTGAATTATGCAAGATAAGTTAGAAATTTATAAGTTTCTTCAAATATATATTTCTTATAAATGTTGAGTGTGGGTAGTAGTCAGTAATGTAGTTGTAGGAGTAGGAGAATAATTTGCCTTTTGCCTATTTAATTCGTTACAAACACTTTCAGATATAATGGCCAATAATTTAAGAAAAGTCTCTAACCCAAGTTGTTGGCAGAGTTTACATTGCAAATAAATGCCTTCCTGATTACAGGATTCTTATCCATCATGAGATGGATTATGTGTATTTCATGATTCTTAATATTATTTATTCATTTTTGTATCATGGCGTGCTTGCTATATTTGGATAGGTTAGATAAACAACATTAATATGATTATAGATGTTTAAAGGGTGTTTGTAACATGATGTATCCAAACACTATACTATTACTCATGGATAGCTCACTTAATACCCTCTCAAATGATTATAATCCAATTAGTTACAATCTTATAATTCGTTACACAACTCGAGGCTAAGCGAGATCTTAACTACATGTTATTATTTGAAATTGTTTTAGCTAGGGAGCTGATGAAAGTACGACTAAACTACACTTTAAGAGATCAATCAACTAATGTTGGAGCTTCTTCTTGCTTGATAGAACTTTGGGATCTGGAAGAGACAAAGGGTCCGTGTGGTTAGATGTTTGGTCGTCAATTATAATAAGTTTTAGGTTAGATGAGATGAAAGAAAATGTCGGTAAAAAGTGTTTGACTTTATTGTGTAGTATTTCACTCCATGTACGTTTGATAAGTAAAGTCATGTAAAACCGAACATGGTGGTTTGCTGTACTTCAGTGAAGAATGATGTTTGGTTTAGTTCATGTAGTGTTTTAAGGTTACATCAAGAAAATAATAGCTACAAAGTTTTTCAACATTTATACTAGCTACAAAAGCTTTAGTCTTTTATGCATTTGATTTTATAGCTCTTACAATGAATATCTTTTACAGAAAATTGGTATGTTTGCATACTATTTGTTTAACATATTTGCCTTTATTCATTATTTACTTACATCCAGTTAGATTTTTTCAAATAATAATATGAAGCGAACCCGCCCATCGGGCGGGTTATGAAGCTAGTCTCTTTATATAATAGAGATATTAGGTTTACAAAGGATAAGTACAAATAAAGATATTAATAAATTTTTTAATCATTTAAGTTTATCTTCAGAATCTTCCATCTTTTAAAGAATTCCTCCTTTGTCTTTTAAGTCCTTCATCTTTCATATGTTTTGTCTTATCAACTTAAATATAATTCCCAACAATCTTCCCCTAGTTGATAATGATAAAACCATATAAGCACAAACTTCCCCTGAAGCTAATATATATATGAAAGAATAAGGATCCATGCAATTCCACCAAGGATCTGTAAGTTGCACATCTTCTTTGTAAATCTTCTTCCCCTTTTTGTCATAATCAAATAGGGGACTAAAATATGCAACTTTGATTTCAACAACCACAAACCACTATCACACTTCTAATCCAGCCTTCCAACAACTCAAATTACCCTCCATGACGCACCTTAAGATAAATGAACTTGAGTAGTAGAAACTTAAACTAACAGTAGTAATAATGACTTACAGTAGTAAAAACCTTCACCTCATGTGGTACATGTAAATGGTTAAATATTTTAACAATAAGCTTCCTCTAAAACCCATATGTTAACCATTTCTTGAATCTTCAATTCTGTAGGCTCTATGTAATGATTACTGATGAAGAAAACAAAGTATAACAAACTTGATGCTAAAGTCGAATAACCCAAACTTGTGTCTTATATCTTGTACTATCCACGTGACTTCAAACTCATACCAAGACCAAAGTATAAGTAGATCGTAACCTCTTGAAAAAATCCTCATCTTTTATGAGACACATAACCAAAGTGATAGCAAATGTGAGCTTTGAGCACTATAAGAGAAATCACAGACCTTTACTAGATTCGTCAAGTCTTCGTCACATCATTTCTAAGCACAAACAAGTTATCTCCTGCTAAAAGATATGATAAAACATGTACCCGAGTAATTCCACTATAACTTCAAATAGGTAATAAATAACCTACTCCGTAATTAATTAATCTAAGAAAATATGAGCCTTTAAACGTTTAAGAACATTTAAAACCAAAAATCCTTCTGTTTATTCAAAAATCTTATGAACAAACTAACAATCAACCTGTGTGTGTGTTGGAACCAACATGTTCCAAATTGAAAACCAAATCAAAACAAAATCAAGCATCCTTGAGTTTCTGTGTTGTCCGATATCTCTTACTCGTGTGTTGTTCGATATCTGCCATTCCATCTGCCTTTGTTGTCTGATATCTGTCAACAAAAGCAGTACTAACTGCTTTTAATAGCAGTAGTAAACAGTACTAAGTTTCATATTTCCCAAACAATACTAAAACGAACAAGCAGCAGCATTAATCTTCCCTTTGGCTACACAAAGGATATTAATACTCGAAACCCTAGGAGCATAAACTTCATTCGAGCCCAATAACATGAAGTCTTCCCTTCAAACGAGCAGCACAAACTCTCATTCGTGACAGTACTAACTCAATCTCATACCCAATACTAGCAGTATTAATTTAAGAAGCTAGCAGTATTAACACATAATGAGCAGTACTAATGTTTTGAGCCAAACAGTACAAACCCACATTACTTTAGTAGTATTAAAAATAATGTTGGCAGTATAAACCTTTTAATACTGTTTACCTTTGAGATCAATGAACCATATAACCAATCGAACCATGTGTTGCTGCTACTAGTAACCTTCTTGTGTGAATTCGTTAGTCAAACATCCAAGCTGCTAGTTTAAATCATGCCTTCGAATCCAAGAATACTAATAGTTCCCCTTGTAACAACTTTAATGTTTCCTGTGACAACACTAAGAATATTGTGACAACAGTATTAACCAATTACCACTGTTAAGAATACCTTATATATATTTTTTTGAAGTATCCAGAAGACGCTTTTTAGTGTCACAAAGATGTCACTAAACCGTCACTAATTTGCATTCTCCTTCCTCCTATAGCTATTAGCGACACTTTTTCTGTCACTAGACCGTCACAGATATGATTACTCCTTCCTCCCATGGCTTTTTGTGACGCTTTAAGTGTCACTAATCTGTTGCTAATCTGTCACAAATTCGAGCAGTAGTAAGCAATAATAACAGTAGTAACCTTTCAAGTCACGATTACCTATCACGCCAAATCTCCTTGTTGTCACGAACCAATCAACAACAATTGTGGACAAACTTCCTGTTATATCGAATTAGGGTTGCTGAAAAATCGTAATATCACCAGATTCGACATGATAACCAAGACAAAAAAATTCTAACCTTCTTTTCTTCAAAACATGACATCAAAAACACCTTGTAGATCCTAGATCAAGAGCCCCCGGGCTCTGATACCAATTGTAGAGTTCTAAATAACTCCTTAGATTGTTGTAAGCTCAGTTTGATTAGAACTTTTATCTAGGATAATAACAATGAACATAGAATATATGCATCGGAAATAGCATAATGAACAAAGTTATTCAACAAGGTTTTTCATCATTATCTTCTCTACAATGACTACTACAAGCCCCAATTCTACACGATCAACTCTAGAACGGTTACCTAATCTAACAGGATCAATAAAACATTGATCTTGGGGCTAAAACACAAACAACCTAGGCGTCTACAATAAGACTTAACACCTAGAACACACACATACTTTTCTGGTGTTTTCATCTTGACAAAAAAAAAACACGACTTATATCTCTTTATATAATAGAGATATTAGGTTTACAATGGATAAGTACAAATAAAGATATTAATAAATCTTTTAGTCATTTAAGTTTATTTTCAGAATCTTCAAAATCTTCTATCTTTTGAAGAATTCCTCCTTTGTCTTTTAAGTCCTTCATCTTTCATATGTTTTGTCTTATCAACTTAAATATAATTCCTAACAATCACCCTCTCCTATAAGCTCTGTTTTTGAAACAAGACTTTTTATCACAAAGACCCTTTTGATTATGCTAGTAGCAGGCTTAATACTTTTAAAAACAAGTTTTTCTTTCCCGAAAGGGGGGGTGGGGGGAATAAAGAATATATGTGGTGGGGGGGGGGGGGGGAATTGGGGAAAAAAAAACAACCCTTAAAGTGATCTTTCTTTCCTAAAACGTCAATCTTGGAATGGGCTGTCGACAAGAATGGTCGTCTAAGGATTATAAGGACATCGCCATCCTCGTGGTATGTCCAAGATGATAAAGTCTATAGGGAAAATAAATTTGCCAATCCTTACTAGCACATTTTTGGCAATACCCCTTGGTTGTTTTATGGTTTGGTCAGCTAGTTCGATGGTCAACCTAGTGTGAGATAAAATTCCTAGACCAAGGTTGGTGTAGGTAGAAAATGGAATAACGCTCACACTTGCTCCTAGGTCAACAAGGGCTTTATGAAAACAGATATTATGAATAAAACAAGGTAAAGTAAAGCTCCCTGGGTCTTTTTATTTCTGAGGAAAGGTGTGATCATAAGCATCCAGAATCTTCACATCTTGTGCCTCTTTCCAATCATCACAACCGAAGTTTTGCAGTCGTCTTGGGAAAGGGGTTGTTTCAGAAAATACGCTCCTGTGCTGCGTGCCTGATATGGCGTATGGACCACATCTGATACGGCGTATCTCAGAAAAATCATCCTTAGCAGTTGAGATTGATTTAGCTTGGTCTCGAGGGTTTGTCTCCGTAGAGCTGGGCAGGCTTCCAAACCCTCTTTCTTGCAAGACCTTGCTCATCTGTCTGATTTGTATTTCCAAGGTCTTAATTGAAGCTCCTTGATTTGTTATTGCTGCATCAGTAGAAGCTCGGATCTCCTTGATTATGTTTGAGTTTTCTTTATGCCTTTTAGCCGATTCTGCCATAAATTTGGTTAGTGATTCTTCCAGATTTGGTCTCCGATCAAGATACAAAGAATTTTTATTGTTTCGTTGGTAGAATCCTTGGCCTGCTGCTCTATATTGTCCTCCAGGTTGATAGGGTGCACCGAACTGTGTATAGTAGGCCTTTTCTAAGGTTTTTCCTTCTTCCTTTTATGGACAATACTTCGTATAGTGTGGTCCCTTACATAGTTTGCATCCGACCTGAGCAGCGTACTCTTTCTCATTTACTTTCTTTATTTCTCGTCCGAGATTGTTGAGTTGGGCTAGGATAGCAGCAAGCCCGTTAGAAGTTTCAGTACTTTTGGTCCTTGAAGATGTTCCATTATGCCATTTCTGGGAGTATTCAGCCATTTCTTGGATGGCTATTTTAGCATCAGCAACAGTTTTAGAAGGTATGGCACCCTTTAAGTCCAGAATTTGTCGAGTTGGAACATCGAGCCCAATATAAAACAAGATGACTTCCTGCATGTCGGTTAAGTAATGTTGAGGGCACTTCATCAGCAATTCTTTAAATCTTTCCCATGCACGGAAAAGGCTTTCATCGGGTTCCTGCTGGAAGTTGTTAATTTCCTCCATTTTCTTTGCGATACGGGCAGGTGGACAATATTTGTTTGGAAATTTAGTTTTAAGAACTTCCCAGGTTGTAATCAAGCCTAATGGCTGGTTCCTTAGCCATCTGCTCGCAGCTCCAGTGAGGGATACAGGGAAGGCTCGAAGCATGATTTGATCTTGAGTTACTTTTGGGATGTGAAATAATTCAACAATCTCTAAAACCTTCTCGATGTGCTTGTTTGCATCTTCGTGTTCTGAGCCACTAAAAGTATTGTCACAAAGCTCCTTGAGAAATCGCCATTTCAATTCAAAGTGGGTGTCTTGGTTGATCGTGGGCCTAGTAACACCCGACCCGTAATCTCCTCGGGTTTTGCTTATGTATTGCTCCATTGTTTCCGTCATTGTTTCACTTACTTCTTCCCCTGATTGTTCCTCGATGTCAGAAATGTGATCGAACTCGGGTGAATTCAATTCTACAAGACTTGGTGTATTGAAAAGCCTCTTCCTTGAGCGAAAATTTTGTTCTGGGTTTTCAAAAGGTGAGAATAGTTCCTTGATATAACTTCTTGTCATGCACTACCTGAAATAAATGACAATAAATCAGTAGGATATGTCCTGCTGAGAGAAATTAAATGTAGAATCGAAACAAATAGAGTTTTAGTCTGCTACTGTATCAGTTGACAGATACGCCGTATTCTATTAACTTGAATACGCCGTATAGGTCTGTTGAATGCCAGTACGCCGTATTGATTTAACATAATACACCGTATTGTTTGGAAGAACAGATACGTCGTTTAGACTACAAAATTCAATACGCCGTTCTGGGTAGAAGGTTTGATACGTCGTATCCAACTGGTGGATACGGCGTATTAGGTGACCAGTCAGAACAAAATACTTTCAAAAACAATTAAATGTGAGAATTTAAACAAACAATTTAAACACACAATGCGGATAGATACAAACAGGATTAAATTATTAGATTACACTAAACTAAACTAATTAATGGTTAAAAATACTAATGAGAATAAGGTTTAATTAATTCACTCCCCGACAGTGGCGCCAAAAACCTGATGTGCTATCGTGTAGGGTCAATTATTTGATTATCAAGTTTTAAATTTATATATAGCCGATAAACTAAAACAACACTTTAACGGGTAGTGTACCCGATCAAGATAGAGTTTCGCAGTAAGTAGGGTGTCGAACACTAAGAGTGAAATATTAATCCTATATTCTATTAGTATTTTAATTAGCCTAATTAGTCTATTTACTGGTTAAACCTATGCTATATACGTTGTCTAATGATATGGGGGGGGGGTTCAGCCTGAGAGACTGGCACAAGTTTGGTGGTAACAAATATCAATTCAATAAACAATAAACACAAAAGAAGAAAATTAGAAGATAGAAAAGCAGTACAAGCCAAATGATAGAAAACTGTATTAGCCATATTAAATCCAGTTCAATGTTGGTTCGTTTGTTTTAGTGTAATGATTTACTTATCTCAAAGCGGCATATCATTATTAAGACTTAGGCGGGACATCATCCTAAGACCTAGACACGATTAATCCTGTCACATTTAACGCATCTGCATAAAGCATCCTTTAGTTTAATTATAATCTATCTTAGGGAATCAAAGCAGTGGTGATCCTGTTAAAACCCTAGACCAACGGGACTTTACCCACTTATTGTTTGACGGTATTTTATATACTGGTAGTCCACTATTCAAATCTTTATCAGTTAATTAAGAGCATGATTGCTGAAACATAAATGGGTCACCTACCGGTCCAACTAAGCTCATAATTCAAAGACAAAGACATAACGTTATTTGTGATCCTATTGGTCCAGTAATATAAAACACGATATGGAGAGCTATCCCGGTATCTAGATTACTTTTTAGGTATCACTAGACCCAGTTGAATGATAGGTCGCATATTCAAACACATAAATAAGTATGAGGTGATAAACATAATTAAACAATCAACAATAAATTATGAAATCGATTTTAAAACAAACCAAACATTGAACTTTCATTAAGATGGCTAATACCCGAGGGTATTAGCCCACAACCATTGTAATTATACAAGCGTAATCAAACAATGAAAATTGAACGATTAAGAGAGTAAAAATTACACGATGTCTTCTATGGATTCGTGATCAACGCTTGACCTTGGTGGCTAATCTTCTCTTCTAAAATTCGTCTTTAATGAGTATGGTATATAGAATATGATATTGCACACTGAAAACTCGTTTTTGAGTCTTCAATTTATAGTGTCTGAAAAAGACTCGACACGCCGTATCTGGCTAGGTCAATACGGCGTATAGGGCTAGATTCCTTGGAGTGCGCTCTACGTTCTCAATCAATTAGTGATATATTCCCAATTTACTTTATTTACTGTATCTTCGAATAGTTATCTACATGGATACGACATATGTAAACAGAAGGGATACGCCGTATTGGGAATTGGTCAAACGCATTTTCTTGTGAAGTTCAAGCGCTGATACGCCGTATCTCTTTTGTTGGATACGGCGTATGTAGTCAGAAATCAGCATTCTTCAAATGTCTTTGTTTTAGCTCCAAATTATGCGCCTTTTAGCCTGTCTTCACAAAACACTCCTGAATTACTGCATTTATCAACTTTAAAGCAATTAAGTACCAAATAATGCAATAATTATATAAAAGTGGGCAAAACAGATGGGATAAATGATATAAAAAAGTGACGTTATTTAATGTCATCAGTTTCTCATTTTCATCTTCACCTTCACCTTGTTCCTGCGAGCAAAAAAGTTTAAATTACTTGGTCTTTAGTTATATACGAAAACAACAAAAGTAGTTAGTTGATAATAAAACCTAGCCTGTAGTCGGTTGTAATACTTGTGGGTTACGTTTGTTGCGACATATTGATGTAACATGCTTTGATGACCGGTTATATATAAGATGTGAAAAAACTATAAAAAAATAACTGATGTATTAATGTAACACCAATATGGCTTTAGAACGGTGTCTAAATAAATTTATGCTAAGTAATGGCTACAATGACAGCCTTTTAAGGAAATAAAAACGGATGAAATTCATGTTTAATTTGAACATATATATTATGTTAAATAAATTTAAGTTGATTATATGAATGCATATTGCAAAAGGATAAAAGTAAACAGGAGCATGCACTTACATAAAAGAGTAGCCGGTTTCACAACACAATGGACGGAAGATCCTTCACATTTAGGGAGCTCAATATCATTCGAACAGGCTTGCAATTCAGGTTGAGATACCAATGTTGACTGCGGCTCACGTATACACTGCCTTTTCACCGAAAAGTTTATGGACCACCTCACCAATATAATGAAGATTTTTTTTTGAAATCAGACCTCCCAACATCAGCTACACATGTTTATTCGGTACCAGACTTCCCAATATCAGTTCAACCCATTTGGTCTGAATATTTGAAAACGCCATTAAATGTGGCAATAAAAGCATATGTAATCCACTATCCTCGTTAGTTTCTCATTTTCACCGTTATCGCCACCCATATCATCGTGCCTACGCCCTATGCTCGTATCTATCATCAACACCGTCTCCTTATTCCCTTAAGTATTTTGTTAGCATAACCTGAAGAACTAAACAATCCCAAACACCCTTAATAATTAAGTACATAACTTTTCCCAAATTAACATCCCAAACACCCTTAATTCCTAAATTTCTCTAACATACACAGCTTCTTTATCCCCCATAATTGTGTAGATAATCAAACCAAACCTTTTTGTAGTACAATTTTTAAATCAAACCGAGGCGTTTCTTTAGGCTGTACTTTCTTCAATTTCTTGCATCGACTAAATGCCTTGTCCAAGCCACTCATCTGTGTTAAAAAAAGCATCTTTGGTGTTAAGAATGATTGATTCGTCCCGATACGTATATAAGGATAATATCAATTATAGTATAAGATAAGAATTCCAAAAGGTTTTAAGAAGATTACTTTTATCCAAAGTAAAATTCAAAAACCTTCCCCAGTCGTATCCTGACGAAGCGTGAATTGAAAATCACGCTTAAGTTCATGATCGCGTGATTTGAATAATTTCAAAGATTTGATTTTGGGATTCTAATTCTACTTATGAAACGCAAAAACAAATAAAGGCAAGCAAACAAATAAGGCAATTAAGATTTAAACCTAAAAACGATAGCGGGAATCCTAAAACGCGACTAGTAAGCAAGTAAATCAAATTTAAGTCCTAAAAATGCAAATTTAATTTCTAAAAGTCCTAAATGATAAAAAATAATTTAAAAAAAAGAATTATATATATTTTTTGATTTTTATTTTATTTTTTATAAATTAAAACTATTTAAATCTAGAAAAATGATTACAAATATTAAACTAATTATAAAAATTCTGGAAAAATTACTGAAAATATTTTGAAGTATTACTAATGAAATGGTAAAAAGAAAAATCAGATAAGCTCTTTTAATAAGCTGCTAATCAACTGAATTAGCTTATAAGCCTAAACTGTAAAATGAGGTTAAATAATTAAGTGTGCAAATGTTTAACAGAAAAGTCCCAAGGGCGAGTTGGTATTGAGAGAGTGTGTTAAATTGTTGGGTGTTAAGGTTGAGGTCCCAGGTTTGAGCCTGGGGCTTCCCTATACTCCCAACATTTTTATTTTTGAAATTTTATTTTTGAAAAAACTTTTTAAGACTAAAATAAGCACTTTTTGTAAAACAACTTTTTTCTAAAAACCACTAATAGGCCAGAAATAAGCTATTTAAAACTGACAGAATGAAAAACTAAACTATATGACTAATAAGCAGATCTGTTTTGGTTTTTTAGACTAGATAAGCAAATGGGAAAAGCAAACAAGCTAAAGCTGACTAAGACCTAAACATAATGAGCAATAAAACCTAGAAATAAGCTAAAACAATTAAGCTAAAAAGCATAAAAAAGCAAAAAGACAGATTGCTCCAAATGGTTTAAAAGGACTTTGACTAACTTTTAAGCTAATTATTTGGACAAATAAGCACTAAGGAAAAGCTAATGACTGAAAACAGATGAACACCCATACCCAAATGACACAAATAAGCTGGACTTAAACAAATAAGAACAAGAAATAAGCTAGAAAAGAAAAGAGAAAAAGCAGTTTTAGCACTAATCCTATGTTTTTGTTTTTTTTCAAAGGTTTTTAAATGACTAAAAGAGCTAATGCAGGCCTAAATTTAAGCTAGTAAAAGATGTTTAAAATCCAAAATGAGCTCAAACAGATTGAGCTTGTACCCTACTGAGCTTATGTAATGAAAATTAAAACCTAAAACAACCTCTAACTGACCTAGATTTAAGATCTAAAAACTGACTTTTAAACTTTTTAAAGAAAACTTAGACAAATTTTGACCAAAGCTTAAGAGACAAGAGCACACTTTAACCAATTCATTTCTACTTCATTTTGAACCAAATACAAGCATGAAAATGACACTAACAAGCACCTAATCAAGGATCTAAACAGATAAACTTGGTTATCAAACTAGAGAACTACAGATTCAAACCATGATGAGCTTACACCTTAAACTTAGGTTTTAAACCTTTAAAACTTAATTAAACTGATTTTTAAGCTAAATTTAGGCTTATCAAAATTAATTAAAAGGTAAAGAGCAAATCAGCAGTTCTAACTCAAGTTAGAACTGCTAGTGCCAAACACCCTTTAGGTTAACCAATTTTTACCTTAAATCAGTTTTAAATAAGTTGTAAAACTTAAAACAGATTAAAGTCTAAGTACATGGAAAAATTTTAAGCAAAATTTGACTACATATAAGCACTAATCAATCAGCCTGAACAATAAGCCTATTCTTGGTTTTTTAACAGTTTTAATCTAAATAATATAAAAGCCAAAAACAGATTATTAAATACTTTAAACTAAATGAGATAAGCAATAATAAGACAGATTAAGTACAATTAAAGCCAAAAATTCCAATCTCCCTAAACTAATTACCTCAAAAAGTAGCTAAGTGTTCATCTAAGGGGATTAAGAAATCACTAGTTTTGAAAAGCTCCTCGTTTCACCATTTTTATAAATATACAAACACTTATTCTTAACATCTTACATTTTTTTTATATTATAACTTTAGGGATCACTAAACAAGAAACACTAAAAGGATAAATTCATCATCCTTGATTTTTCACCCGCCCCAAACCAAGCTTAAAAACGAAATCATTGTTAAATACAAGTTAAGATGCTAACACTACTCATAAATGCTAATTGTGTATGCATAGCTACTTTCCGCTCCCTTATTCCTAAATCCTCTAAAGATTTTATTATTATTATTTGTAACAAATAAATTAATGTCTTATTTACATAAAGTAAACCCGGTTTAGGCCACAATTAGTTTGAAATCATTTCCTAAAGAGACGATATGGTGAGAATAAGGTCCACATTAAGGTTCTAATTTCACAAGATTTAGGGGTTATCCTTTTTATTTCATCCAAAACAACTCAACTACGAGTCCAGAGACGGAGGCTTTATTTAGATAACCCCGGAGTCGAAATTTGGCTTAATTATTATTATTATTATTATTGCAACATTATTAAACCTTGGTCCTTTAAACAACTGCCACATCGGTATGCGAGCCAACCATGGTCTAGGAGTCTTATTTCGACCTCGATGATCCTTGACCTTTTTGAAGGCTGCAACATCGGTTGTGAGCCGGCAAGATGCAGCAAACTTTTATCAGTCTTAGATTATTACTATGTTCCTTATTTAGAAGACTGCCACATCGGTTGTGAGCCACCAAGAGGCAGTAAACTTTTATCAGCCCACAGTTTTTATTATTATTATTACCTCCACCCTTTAAACGACTACCACATCGGT